>OLKM01000938.1:87832-172832 GCA_900291075.1 Melanogrammus aeglefinus | reverse complement strand
GAGCACCGCAGGGCCTCCTCCAACACCCCCACCCGCACACGCAGCCGCTCCCGCTCCCCACGCGGCGCCGTCTGACCACAGACGGCAGTGTTGATGATAATACGATATTCATGTTGAATAGTGTGAGCAACAGCCGTGATGATAACGTGATATTTAGAATTGTGTCATCTTATTGATAAAGTACCATTAACCATCTCAATGAATGGAAAAGTTAATGATATTGCACTTCTTTAAACAATACCGTGTGTTTAACATTTCTTGCGATTTCTCTGCAGAGGAACCTAACCTATCAAGAAAACACAACACCTGTCATTCATTACGAGAAGAGTAATCTGATGATGTCTATTATTTTGCCTACCTCATCAAAGTGTTCAGGGACTTCCATTTTAAAGTCAATCTAGGAATGTATCATCAAGAAGGTTCTCTCTCTCTCTTTCGTATGAAGTCTCCAAGCAACAGAAAACAAATGTCCAGGGTTGACCAGAGGGGGCGCTGCTGCTCGGGGTCGGGAACGGGACGTCCGTACATCTATTCAAATTAAATAGATATATAAGGGTTATGATTATGTTTTAAAATGTCCTTCAATTAGTAATATTATTGTATTACGGAGTATAATCAATCATAATACAGTTATTGTTTACAATGTACATAGTATAAAGTTGTATTTTTATTATTGTTAAAATTAACAAATACAATACAATTATAACAGAGATAGGCACTCGTATGCAAAATATAATAATGACATATATATATGTCATTATTATATTTTGTATACGAGTGCCTATCTCTGTTAGGATTGTGTGTACATCATTTTCGTATAGCGCGTACAGGCGTGACGTAAAAAACTACGTCATACCAAACAGGAACTCGTTGTTCAAATGAAACTTTATTGAATGAACGATATTCAATGGCATGTTGGTTGGGTGTCATCATCACATCCAACTGATGCTTTGCTTTAAATGACAAACCTTAACAACTTCACAGTAGGTGAGATGTCTGTTGTGAGTTTACTTTAGCCACCCGGTTGGTTTATTATGTTGAACCACCATATCAATACAGGTAGTATCATCATTCTCTGAGCAGCTAGCCGCTACAGCCTCCTGAACTGTTATGGTGTTCACAGCCATGCTTCTCTTCCTACTGTTCTCTAGTTAAAGTAGTTTTAACGACGGCAACGTTCCTCAGGATCTGACAAGTGTTGAACATTTGTCAAGTATTCATGTCCTGAGCTCTGCGCATGCGCATCCCTTCACTGAAAGTCCACTGAGCCAAGGTCAGTCTATTATTTGTAATGTATAATCGTATTCTTATAGCCTAATAGCTTTCAAATAGTATGTGTGTGCAGTGCCAGGTGCATGTGTGTTTGTTCGCAGGTGTTTACCTGTGTGTGTGTGTGTGTGTGTGTGTGTGTGTGTGTGTGTGTGTGTGTGTGTGTGTGTGTGTGTGTGTGTTCACTTATCTGCAATGGCATAAGTCCAATTGTATTCGTTATTAAGTAATTGAAGTGACAAGTGTCTCCTCCTGTCTAGTTGAAGGCATCTCATCCCATGCTGCGATGCTTCTGCGGACATTGTGGTGCAGAGTGGGGGCGCGGACGCCCATAAATAGTACATATCTTCTCCCGAGCCTCTCTGGCTTCACCAAGCAGCCCACCGCCGTTGAACCTACCCAAACAAGCAGCGTCCCGTCAAACAGACCAGCGTCTCCCTCCAGGCCCCGCTGCCTGGACGCTGGTCCCTGGGGTCCAATACAATACCATTTCTCCCACCAGTTCCAAGGACTCGGCAGCGTCTTGTTTGGCGGACATGGGATGTACAAGGAAAACGTTTCACAAATGCGACATTATTCCACAACCCTTGGGAAGGCGGTACTGAAAGTGGCCGTAGTGCCGGGGAAAAGAATCCCAAAGGGGCCGAGAACCAAGCAGCCTTCGCGGACCAATCAGCCCTTACAAGTGGAGAACCAGGTACGTCAGAAACAACCCTGGGTGTGTCACAGGAGTCTTGGAGCCATCACCTGCTTTAAATATCTTTAGTTAATCCATTCTGCCCTTTGTAGATGATGCAGTGCATTGCCTTTGCGACGGCCGACCAATACCACTTGCCTACCCTGAGCCATGACCTCATAAGCCACGGCTTCAGCGAGGTGGAATTACCCAGAGGTAATGGTCTAGGGCTCTGGTGGTCTGTGTAGACTCTAGGGGTTGTGGTGTTGATTTTTTTTAGAAAGAAAGTTGTTTGTTCCTCGAGCAAGATGCCCTGGCAGTAGTTGCTTATAATACACTGTGAGTTGCTTTGGATAATAGTCAAATGGTAGTTGCAGATGAATGATCCACAGATCACATTGTATATGTGGTTTCTTTTACAGATGCCTCGAATGCGCTCGTGATTTGCACCGACTTGGCGGCCAAGCCTGACGACGTGGCTCTGATGTTCTTCTTCAGGTAGAGCGATGCTCTGCTCCATCTCTCTGTGTTCGGTACCTTTCCTATGAACCACAGTTATCATGTGCCCGTGACAGACCTCCTCCTCTCCCCCCCCATGTACAAACCTTTCAGAGAGGGCTCCGTGGTGTTCTGGAACGTCGAGGAGAAGACGGTGAGCCAAGCGCGGCCTTAAACGGTCAACATATACAATTGAGTTGTTATTGTCAGTCACCATCTTTGTTTTCAGAATATTTAGTTGGTGTGGATGGTTACGATAGTTATGTTATCATATGATTGTAGGCGTAGCAAAGCCTATAAGGCGACGCCTAGACAGCTTATCCTACATGAAATAGAGCGATAGTTCTGTTATATGATAGTTCTGTTATTATAATTCTAGTAACATGATAGTTATGTTATTATTACTCTAGTTCTATTTCATGTAGGCTCCGTCGTCTAGGCTATGCCTTATGGGCTTGTCCCGCGCGCGCCCTTGCGTGCGCGGGACAAGCCCATAAGGGACAAGTCCATAAGGCGGAGTCTACACGGCTGAGCCTACATGAAGTTGAACGACATGGCGCTGTGCTTCCTGTGTCCGCTGAAGATGAAGAAGGCCATGAGGCTCCTGGAGCGGCATGAGATCCAGCCCTACGAGGTGGCCCTGGTCCACTGGGAGAACGAGGAGGTCAACTACTCCATCGGAGAGTATGTTTGTTTATTATGTTTGTTTAGCGAAATGATACAAATCAGACAATTTTTGAAAGAAGCTGAAATTGGTTTTGCAGAAATTAAGTGTGAGAACAATAAGGGGCATTTTTAACATAAAGGCATATAATCCTATTCTAGTAGTATCCACAAATACAATTATTAATTAAATTATGATTAATGATATCAACCCTTTTTAATATTGTTATCCTTTTTCTCAGGGGAAACTCCAAGCTACAGCGTGGGAACTTCATGCTGAACAACGAGATGGGTCAGGACGAAGCTGTTTTGGAGAAGTATGCCTTCTCCAATGCCCTGTCTCTGTCAGGTAAACGCGTCCGGTCCTACAAACCCTTGGTGGTGGTGGTGGTGGTGGCATGTGAACCATAAGATCGCCATCTTTGCTGTTTTATATTTGGACAATAACAGCATTTTCAGTTGTATTGGCTGCCTATTTTGATCAACAAAAAAAGTATCAAAGTATAATTTATTTTCTTTCACCAAAGATGAATCTCAGTCAGTATTTGTGCATGTGTCTTGCCGTTGTATCGATGGTAGTGCTAGAGTAGTGGTTGTACAGGATGAGTAGTGCACTCTGTCTAGACCGCTTTCTCCTTGTTCTGTTCCAGTCAAGCTAGCGATATGGGAGGTGGCCTTGGACAACTTTGTGGAGTCAATTCAGCCAATCCCAGAGGTACCGTCAATAATGTATTGAGTTAAGAGAAATAAAGAAGCATGAAATGATGAGGAGTTATACTATTTCCCGGGATTGACAGTTGCCTCTTAAAATCCCGTTTTCTAGAACCTTCCTCAGGTCTGATTTTGGCCTCTTGTTGTCTCCGACCAGATGCTGAAGTCAGGCAACAAAGTGAAGCTGTCCAGAGCAGACGTTATGCAGAAGATAGGAGAGCTGTTCGCTTTACGGTAACAACCTCCTCATGCTGCTCCACTGGTCGTACAGTCCTAGCACTGTGTGTGTGGTGTGTGTGTGTGTGTGTGCGCTGTGCGTGCGTGCGTGCGTGCGTGCGTGCGTGCGTGCGTGCGTGCGTGCGTGCGTGCGTGCGTGCGTCGGGGGGTGGGTGGGGGTAATAAAACGTTATATATTTAAGCGATAGCTATTTTTTGAGATTAAATTCATACTGATTATTTTCTGCACTTAAATCAATATATTCACACTGTGTGTGTGTGTGTCTGTCTGTCTGTCTGTCTGTCTGTCTGTCTGTCTGTGTGTGTGTGTGTGTGTGTGTGTGTGTGTGTGTGTGTGTGTGTGTGTGTGTGTGTGTGTGTGTGTGTGTGTGTGTGTGTGTGTGTGTGTGTGTGTGTGTGTGTGTGTGTGTTCTGCCTGACAGACACTGCATCAACCTGAGCTCTGATCTGCTCATGACTCCGGACTTCTACTGGGACCGAGAGAACCTGGAGCAGCTCTACGACAAGACCTGCATGTTCCTCAGCATCAGCCGCAGGGTCAAGGTACGACCCAATGCCACGTATACCAAAGAGGCTTTAGGTGGGTTCCAGAGCTGTCATTTGAGTGTGCCATCGTCTAGCGTTTAGTGGGTGAAACGCTCCGTGAGAATAACATTTCTTGATGACTTTAGGATAAAAAAAAGGGTTATTTGTTGGATTGAATCATGACGTATCTTGATTGTTGCAAATCAATGAAGTTTAGACCAGCAAGAGAAGTACACCTGCGCTTCTTGATTTGGTAACAATTAAATAAAAAGAGCACATTATTTAACCATTCATTAACGTTAGTTAATGCAGTAATATGCATTAACTAACAGTGAGGTAATTGGTAACTAATGGTCCAGTAAACATGTACTAATGGTCTTCATGTTTACCAAGGTACGCTAACCAGTACCTTTAATAATACAAACACCTAACCAAAACCCTTCCCCCTTTGCTAATGCTATATATTAAGGCTTATTTCTGCATTTACTGATGTTAATTAATGGTTCCTGTAACCGTACAGCCTACAGGCCATTTCAATGATGTTAAGGATGCCAAGTAGAGTTTGATACAAGCTCAAAGTGGAATAGGTTGGTTTGCTGTGAGTTACTGTAGTGCTCAAACCTAACTGGTCTAGAACCGCCACTAACAACCAGTGGGGGCCAGCGCTATCAAAGCGTACATTTGAAATACATAGAAGTGTTCTCTCTAGCCGTAGGACGCAGGAAGATTATGTTATTAGCTTTTTTATTAATGATTTGTAGTCAAGAGTGTAATAGCAGATGGGCATCACATCAAAACATCTCAATTTAACCCAACTGCACGAGTCAGTTGCCAAGATATTCTCGGATGACTAAAGACATCCGAACAACAAGTCTTACGCGCTGTATTGCATTCGAATGCAAAGTCTGCTTATTAATTGAACTCATTTTATTTTGGCGTACACAAAGCCTTACCACAAATATCTCCCATCTTTTAGAAAGAAAAAACTCCAATACCAAGCGGTCTCATGAACAGTTGATCTGACAAACTCCCAGCCCGATGTATACACGCTTTTAAATGCAAACAAAATAGTTAAGGAATAATATGTGTGAAGTAACCAAGAAATCAATGTGTCTGCGATAGCTATCTCTAAGCTTCTTCACAAGTCCCCTCTGCGAGTCATGTGGATGACTCATAAAAGTCCCTGTACACACTTTAGGAGGCTGAGGATTCATCTGATCTGACGGGGGTCATCATTGATGATACGTACATGGAAGTGATAGGATACATGGATACGATGAGCAATGGCATACCAATGGGAAATAATGTATCTTATAATATGATATGTCAATCAAATGTTCGCAGCAATGATTTGATGTTTTTGATAGCTTGATTGTGTAGTGCTACAAGGCACAGTTAAGAAGACATATCAAAATAAATACGATTGATTAGGTACTACTCTTCTCAAATAGGCATGTGGTAGATGGTTGAGCCTATAATAATGTAACCTTGCATATACTTTAAAGAATTTCAGGTGAAAATTAAAAGATATAATTCCCTGGTTATAAAATATTATTATTCTTATATATATATATATATATATATATGTATGATCATTACTTTTATTGTATCGTATTTCAGCAAGTTTACGATCAAATTGTAGCCTACTTTCTTTCATCTTTTGGCAACTAAGTGGGGGAAACTGAATTTGATGCAGAAGAAGTTAATTTGATAAAGAAAAACACAGGAGGAACGTAACTTGCAGAAATGTTAACTAGGCCTACGGCTAGATCTCAAACGTTAGCGCCCCACAGAGCGGCAGTGAGGGGCCGCTCCTAGCCCCTTCCTCCAGGTGGCTCCTAGCCCCTCTGGGCCTGCCGCCATGACCTGGTCAACCCCGTTGTTAGCATGCTGTTTACGCGCTGTTTACCAAGTGGCCACTTGACCACCTTGGTTATAGCACTGGATGCAGTAACCCAATTGCACCTGGCAGCCACCAATTAAAATAATTGATTTTCGTCTATTTTAGAAACTTGGTCATGGAAAACTAATTTGTAGTTTCTCTCATATTGATCACAGTGCTTTGCTTGTTCTCTACAAATCATTTGGCAGATGACTCAACACAAGTTAAACCCTAGAGGGTGCTGTTACTGCACTTGAGGGGTGTTTGAGCGTGTACAATGAGAATTCCTCATTCCTTTTAGCAGAAGCTTTATCCAAACATACAACAGTTAATTCACACGTTCCCACACAGACGGCAGAGTCAACCACGCAATGCGAGCCAGCTCGTCAGGAGCATTTAGGTTGAGGGTCTTGCTCAGGGACACATCGACGCTCAGCTAGGAGGAGCCGGGGAACAAACTAGCAACCTTCCGGTTACAGGTCCCCCCGCTCTACCTCCTGAGCCGACCACCTACTTCCAAAACTGATGGGAGAGATTTTCAGCCCTCCAGATCCTCAGACTGGCAGATAATATTAATATAATACTGTAATCATAGGGCAGTTTACTTGTATTCTTATCGGTTATCAAAATGTCTCAATCATCTGGAACAAATGTTTCCCATCTGAACTGACTTACCGGACAAGCTATCTACCGCTTGTTACAATGTAATATGTGAGTGTGTGTGTGTGTGTGTGTTGGTGTGTTGGTTGTGTGTGTGTGTTGTGTGTGTTGTGTGTGTGTGTGTGTGTGTGTGTGTGTGTGTGTGCACAGTATGTATGTATTGCTCTATTTTTATAATTTTATCCGATCAACTTACCGGGCAAGCTACCTACCGCTTGTTACAATTAATAAATAAACAGTTTTTATTGATTAATTGTTTTGGGTTTTAAGGGCTTTCAAAATAATACTTGGTTCTCAGGCTTAAACTTAAAATTTGTGAAGCTTGACAGTCGGTTGAACCCCTGGAGGACAGCCTCTGATAAATGAACACACAGTAGCATGGCGTTGTTTGTTTGTGTGTCCCAGGTGGTGAACGAGAAACTGCAGCACTGCACAGAGCTGACCGACCTGATGAGGAACCACCTGAGTGAGAAGCACAGCCTGCGGCTGGAGTGGATGATAGTCATCCTCATCACTATAGAGGTAACCCCCATACCCCAATACTATAGAGGTAACCCCCATCCCCCAATACTATAGAGGTAACCCCCATACCCCAATACTATAGAGGTAACCCCCATACCCCAATACTATAGAGGTAACCCCCATACCCCAATACTATAGAGGTAACCCCCATACCCCAATACTATAGAGGTAACCCCCATCCCCCAATACTATAGAGGTAACCCCCATACCCCAATACTATAGAGGTAACCCCCATACCCCAATACTATAGAGGTAACCCCCATACCCCAATACTATAGAGGTAACCCCCATACCTCATATATAGAGGTAACCCCCATACCTCCAATACTATAGAGGTAACCCCCATACCTCAATACTATAGAGGTAACCCCCATACCCCAATACTATAGAGGTAACCCCCATACCCCAATACTATAGAGGTAACCCCCATACCTCAATACTATAGAGGTAACCCCCATACCCCAATACTATAGAGGTAACCCCCATACCCTCAATACTATAGAGGTAAGAGTAACCCCCATACCTCAATACTATATAGAAGTAACACCCCATACCTCAATACTATAGAGGTAACCCCCATACCCCAATACTATAGAGGTAACCCCCATACCTCAATACTATAGAGGTAACCCCCATACCCCAATAATACTATAGAGGTAACCCCCATACCCAATACTATAGAAGGTAAACCCCCATACCTCAATACTATAGAGGTAACCCCCATACCTCAATACTATACAGGTAACCCCCATACCCCAATACTATAGAGGTAACCCCCATACCTCACTATAGAGGGTAACCCCCATACCCCAATACTATATAGAGGTAACCCCCATACCTCAATACTATAGAGGTAACCCCCATACCCCCAATACTATAGAGGTAACCCCCATACCCCAATACTATAGAGGTAACCCCCATACCTCAAATACTATAGAGGTAACCCCCATACCTCAATACTATAGAGGTAACCCCCATACCTCAATACTATACAGGTAACCCCCATACCTCACTAAAGGTAACCCCCATACTCAACTATAGAGGTAACCCCCATACCTCACTATAGAGGTAACCCCCATACCTCACTATAGAGGTAACCCCCATACCTCAATACTATAGAGGTAACCCCCATACCTCACTATAGAGGTAACCCTCATACCTCAATACTATGTTTTAAGATTGACTTTGTTCATCGAAGGATATCATGATTTGAGCTGGTTTCTGTGGTATGATAATGTAATTATAATCTATTCTAATGGTATACATGTTCTATTTAGATGTCTTGGCATAAGTAATAATAATAAGGGGAGAACCTGAACTTTTTCTGCTTTTCTGGTTTTCAAGGTCATGTTTGAACTGGCGAGGGTCCTGTTTTAAACGCTTCGACTAAGGTCGCCACCAACGTTTGGTGAAATGGCATTTACAAAAGAAGACTTCTGAATGAGAGAGCGCCACAGAGAGCCCGAGTCTCTATGGAAACGGATGAGTTATAACCCTTCAATGAATGTGAATGAGCCCCTCGCTGTTGTATAATAAATTATCTTTCCTTCTCAGGCAATAAATCCTATTTAAACTCCAGCTTTTTGTTTTTGTTCTTTTCGGATGCAACTTTTCAGTACGCATTGTTTTAATATTGGATTCGTTAACTTGCCTAACAGACTTTTCTTTTTGTGTGGGTGAGTTTTACACAAAAAAGAGTAAGCTCCAAATTCTTCAGACATTTATTGAAATAAAATATCATCGCAGTGGCATTTTGACCACATTTGTAAGTATACTGGTGCATATGGAAACATGTATTTTCATTTAAAACATTCGTTTTTGTGTAATCTGATTGGAAGGAAGGTTAAATATATTGGTTACGCAACATACAGTTTGCTCTTAAAAGCACATTTCCTGTCTCATTCTTCAACTCTCATCACCAGCTGCCTTTACTGAACGTGAGCCACTGGTGGCCACGGTGCCATGAATGGGTAGAATACAGTTAAGGTGCTGGGGATAATAGTGTTATATATATATATTACTGTAGTAGTATATTGCTTTAGTAATATATATATATATATATATATATATATATATATATATATATATGCGATCTTAGCTCAGTGCAATTTAAACACATTTGTGGTAATACATTATAGAGCAGTCTGGCAATCTTGCGCTCATATCAAAATGTCTAAATTTAAAAACATCTAAGTACAAAGTGAATGCAGTTGCATCAGTATGGTCAAGAAACCGTTGTCCTGGATACGTTTATCTAGTTGGGAGTAGTTACTTACATATTGCCTTGGTTTTCAGTTAACCACTTCTATTTCAGGCTTCACTTGTGTAGATCCTTCTCATATCAAAATATAATGACTGTTATACAGACTTTAGCTTTTTATATAGTTTGATTGTTTTCATATGCATTGTTTCTGTTTTTAAAACCAGTTCACATTCATTTGGACCACCTATTATTACAAAAGATTTATTGCAAAGTGACTATGTAAAACCGCAAATTAAAATGTTTTACCTGTAAAAGCACAGGAATGTTCCTTCAGCTAAATATGTATATGTTTCAGCTATAACAAATATAAATAAAAATGCACCCGGTAAAATAATTATTTTATGCAGTATAAGAATGTAGGGGCTTGTACTGTGTGAATGACGCTGAGGGTTTTCTGAGCTTTACGTTTACAAGCTGTCTCTACAGCAAGAGCTGAATATATTAATGAAATTAATATGCAAATAAATAATTCGAAATGTACCCCAAAACAGTATATCGGACAATTAGATTGAAAAAGTTCTCTTTCCATTCCGGGGGTTTTCCTTCCCTGTCAACAGCCTTCAACTTCCACGCAGTTCCACCTGAAGAACACATTGACAAGATCATGAATGTCATTAAAAGAGGAGTACATAGTAAGCAAACATCAATATTAGGAAAACAAGATAATTGATGATTGCTTTAATATTTGAAATAAGCAATTTAAAAGTCTCACCCTTTCTTGATTCTGGAGTTCGGAGGAATTAGTCAAGCTCCTTGCAAATCAAACTTGTCTCTGTTAGATTCTTAATTTGTGGATCCTCCAGAGCAATAGCAAAGTCTTCCCCTTCTCTCTCTATTTCATGTATTTCTCCTATTGCTTGTATTTCTTCTGGGATACTTTCTTCCTTAATGTGAGCATGCCCAGTTGTATCCAGGAACACTTCTTCTTGGTCTTCGGCCTGAGATACTTCCAATTGACTTGGCACAGATTCTTGGGGTTCATTCCCAGTCTTCTCTGCACCTTCTTGCTTGCCAATGTCCTCCTCTGCGTCTAACCAGACATCCTGCTCCAGTTCCCCCTCCCATTGGGAGACAGGTTCTGCTGATTCGACAACAACCTCAGGCTGAACCGGCAGACTTGATGGCACCGTTCTCTCCGCTTGTTCAACGTGCACTAAGTGCTGCTGTGTCGTTTCTAAAGGCTCCTCAGCAAAGTGAGCTGACCCCGTTTGACTCAGGAACACGACTTGCTCTAAGCCAACTTGTAGTGCCACTGGTTCCGCCTGAATCATCTCCCTCGTTGAATCTAATTCTTGAACTAGTCCTGTGACTTCTATCACCCGAGTTACTGAAACCTCAGATACGCATGCCTCCTGTGGTCTCTCGGGTACTTCTGCCATTTGGATTGTTCTCGCTTTTTCTATTGCCTCTTCTGCTTGGACACCAACCTCAGGTCGTTCACGCTGTGTTAAGGGGTCTTTCATTTCTGTGAACGCTATTTGAATGTTTGGTTCCACTTTCTTTTTCCCTTGAAGTTCCGTTGCCTCTGTTTGTATCTTGGGTTCTACTTTCTCTGTTAGCGGAATTTCTGTTGCCTCTTCATTTTTGATAGTTGGTTCTCCTCCCTGACTTGGTGTAACCATCTCACAAGGGTGAGTTTGCTCCTGTTTTGCATCCATAATTTCCTTTGCAGCTACTTCCTGTGGTGAAAATGATGAATCATCTATAAGATGTGCAGCAACTTTAGCTTCCTCAAGATCTATTGCCTCTATTGCTTGGACAACAACTTTAACAGTGACCTTTATGTTGGTCAGCGCAATTTTAATGTTTTGTTCAGCTTCCTCTGTCACTTGAAGTTCTGTTCCCTCCATTTGAAGAGTTGATTCCAGTTTCTCGGTTGCTAGAAACTCTGTTCCCTCCATTTGTATTTTGGGTGCCACATTCGCATTGACCTCAGATGCCTGGATCTGGCGTTTCTGTTTGGTTCCTAATTCTTTTACCTCCTTTTGAATGATAGGTTCTATTTTCTCCAATACTTGAAGTTCTGTCACTTCAATTTTAATAGTTAGATCTTCTTTGTCTTTTTCAAGTTCAGTTACCTCTATTTGTATGTTGGATTCAACATTCTCTGTTGCCTGAACTTCTTCCACCCCCATTTCAGAAGTTGGTTGAACTTTCACAGATGAGGTTATTATTTGAGGTACTACTATTTCCTGTTTGGCCTCAATCGTTTCATTTGCAGCTAATGGCTCTGGGGAACACGATGAATCCTCTTCTATGACATTCTTGTCTGATTCCTTTTTTAATTCAACTTTAGTTTCATCTAGATCTGGTTTGAGTTTATGTATGGCGACATCGTCTGTAGTCGCAAAAACAATATTTGAGGCGGTTTCCTCTTCATTTCCAATCTCAGTTACAGATAGAACTTCTGGTGCTGTTCTTTCGATCGATGCATCAGACTCCTTTTTTGTTAATTTTTGAGCCTCTACTTCACTTGGTTCACTTTGGATAATTTCTGTCGCTTTTTGTTCATCAGTTGGTGGAGTGACAATAACTTGTACTGCAGACCCAGGCTCTTCCTTCAAACAAGACACCTCCTTTGCCCCTTCGTCAGACACTTCTGTCTGGTTTTTCTGTTGATCTACCTCCTTTGCGGTGACATTATCCATCTTACCAAGTATCTCCTCCTCTGTCGCCAGGAAGGTGTACACATTCTGTAACTCATTTTGAACTATACAACCAATGTCCATGCCCTCTTTGGCATCTGTGACTCCCATCTCCTCAGCTGATTTGACCCCAACATCTCCCTTGCTTTTTTTGGCCATCTCTATCATGCCCTTCTCCACACATGGTTCCAGGACCCTGACATGCTCTGCAGTGTCCTGGGGCTTTTCTTCAGTTGCCATGGCATCTAACAAAGGTTCCCTAATGTTTGGCGTTTCTCTGTTGGCGTCATGATCCATTGAGGTTTTGATGCCGCATGCTTGCATTGCTGCACCATCTTCATCCTGCATTGCTGCAATATCCTCAACCATTTCTGCATTTTCTTTCACCCCAGCAAGTTTGTCGATATCACCCTCATCATTTACTGCATTAGAGACCACTTCATGGCTAGGTTCAGGCACTACTAAGGCCACATAGTCTTGTACTTGTTGTTTTTCCAATACTTCGGGTAGAATTGTCTCCCGGTTAATCAAGACCAATTTCACTGCCGTTGGGGCCTCCAACACCTCGGTTACTTCTGTTACAGAGTTAACAGAAGCATTGTCTGTGTCTGGAGTTGGGATGACTTCAGATAGAACATGTTTCTGAAGCGCTTGGGGTATACTTGTGTCTGAGTTGATAGAGTCTATGTCAACTTCTGTTGATCCATCCAATGATTTTGCAATGTCTGCAAACTCATGTTCAGTTTTGACAGAACACTGTCTGGGAATTTCATCAGGGTCTCCAACTACAGTTCTGAGCACTTTTTTAATGAGCTCTTGTGCTATCAGTACTGCTGCTTCCTCTTCACCTTCAGCTGTTGTAGAAGCAGAGGCCTTTTCTCCATTAGTTACTGGGATGTCAGATAGAACTTGCTTTCCAATAACCTCAACCATACTGGACCCCAAAACCAGAGGGGCTATTTGTACAGTAGGTGGAGCTTCAAACTCTGTTTGAACAACTTTACAATCTTGTTCTAAGACTCTCTGCTGGGGAATTTCATGAGGGTCATCGTCCCTTGTTGGAAGTGCATTACCCCCATCCACTTGTAGCAGAACCTCAGTTGTATTCTCAACTACAGCTGTCACTGAGACAGAGGGCCCGTTGGGGCCTGGGATGTTTTCCGATACAACTTGTTTTTCAAGAATTTCAACAATATCAGCATTGGAATCCAGCGAACCCACCTCATCAAATGGCGATGCTTCCAGTTCCTTTGTGACTTCAGTGACCTGGACATCTGTAACTGAAATGTGCTGTGGTTCTTCATTGAGGTTGCTTTCTATAGAAACAGGTTCTTTTACCAACAATGATTGCTCTGAATAAATTACTTTTACATTTTCCACTGGAAACAAGGTGTTGGCTTTTTCTGCATCAGATCCTAGCACTTCAGTAACTTGCTTTTCAATAACCTCAACAGTACTGGAATCCGAAGTCAGAGGGGTAATTTGTACATGAGATGGAGCTTCAAACTCTGCTGACAGCTTAACTACTTCACCATCTTTTACCACATTCTGTTGGGGAATTTCATTAGGGTCATAATCCAAGTTTGAAACCGTTTTAACCACAAGAGCTTGCTGCAATAGTAATGCAGTTTCATTCTCAAATTCAGCTGTCACTGAGGCTACATCGTGTACTAGGATGTCTTCAGATATATACTGCTTTTCAAGAACCTCAACGATACCAGCATTATAGTCCACAGAATCTTCATCAATAGTCGCTGATGCTTCAAGTTCCTTAGTAATGTCAGGGATCTGAAAAACATCTGTGAATGAAATGGGCTGTGGTTCCACAATAAGATCGCTTTCTACAACCACAAGCTCTTTTTCCAACAAACCTTGCTCTGGTTGAGTTACAGTTTCTTTGTCTTCCTCAACTATACAGACGGGTTGAGCATTCTCTGCATTAGATCCTAGGTCTTCAAATGTAAGTTGCTCTACAAAAATCTCAACCTTACTGGACTCTGAAATCAGAGGGGCTGGATGATGATTAGGTGGAGCTTCAAACTCTGTTGACACCTTAACTACTTCATCATTTTCTTTTACCACACTCTGTTGGGGAATTTCATTAGGGTCATAATCCATGGTTGGAAGCTGTTCAACGATAAGCGATTCCTCTGTCAGTACCCCAGTTTCATTCTCCACTTCAGCTGTCACTGAGACAGAGGATCCTTCATGTACTGAGATTTCTCCAGATAGAACTTGATTTTCTAGAACCTCAACGATACCAGCAGAAGTTAAATTAATATGTGTCTGTGGATCCAATTCCTTTGTGACTTTGGCAACCTGGACATCTTCTTTGATTGAAATGTGCTGCGGTTCCTCACTACGGTCACTTTCCACAATTACAAGTTCTTTTTCCAACAGTGATTGTGCTGATTGATTTACAGTTTCTTTCTCATCTTCAACTTGTATCAGGGTGTTGGCATTCACTGCGTTAGATTCGAGATTTTTAGATACACCTCGCTGTTCAAGAACTTCAACGATACCAGCATTATAGTCCACAGAAACTACATCAATAGTTGTTGATGCTTCCAATTCCTTAGTAATGTCAGCGATCTGAAGAACATCTGTGAATGAAATGGGCTGTGGTTCCACAATAAGATCGCTTTCTACAACCACAAGCTCTTTTTCCAACAAACCTTGCTCTGGTTGAGTTACAGTTTCTTTGTCTTCCTCAACTATACAGACGGGTTGAGCATTCTCTGCATTAGATCCTAGGTCTTCAAATGTAAGTTGCTCTACAAAAATCTCAACCTTACTGGACTCTGAAAATCAGAGAGGGGCTGGATGAAGATTAGGTGGAGCTTCCAAACTCTGTTGACACCTTAACTACTTCATCATTTTCTTTTACCACACTCTGTTGGGGAATTTCATTAGGGTCATAATCCATGGTTGGAAGCTGTTCAACGATAAGCGATTCCTCTGTCAGTACCCCAGTTTCATTCTCCACTTCAGCTGTCACTGAGACAGAGGATCCTTCATGTACTGAGATTTCTCCAGATAGAACTTGATTTTCTAGAACCTCAACAATACCAGCAGAAGTTAAATTAATATGTGTCTGTGGATCCAATTCCTTTGTGACTTTAGCAACCTGGACATCTTCTTTGACAGAAATGTGCTGTGGTTCCTCACTACGGTCACTTTCCACAATTACAAGTTCTTTTTCCAACAGTGATTGCGCTGATTGAGTTACAGTTTCTTTCTCATCTTCAACTTGTATCAGGGTAGTTGGCATTCACTGCGTTAGATTCAAGATTTTTAGATGCACCTCGCTGTTCAAGAACTTCAACGATACCAGCATTATAGTCCACAGAAACTACATCAATAGTTGTTGATGCTTCCAATTCCTTATTCATGTCAGCGATCTGAACAACATCTGTAACTGAAATGTGCTGTGGTTCCTCAATAAAATCACTTTCTACAGTTACCAGCTCTTTTTCCAACAAACCTTGCTCTGGTTGAGTTACAGTTTCTTTATCTTCCTCAACTGTACTGACGGGTTGTGCATTCTCTGCATTAGATCCTAGGTCATCAAATGTAACTTGCTCTACAATAATCAGAACAATACTGGACTGAAATCAGAGGGGCTGGATGAAGAGTAGGTGGAGCTTCAGACTCTGTTAACACCTTAACTAATTCATCATCTTCTTTTACCAAACTCTGTTGGGGAATATCATTGGGGTCATAGTCCATGGTTGGAAGCTGTTCAACCACAAGAGCTTCCTCTGTCAGTAACCCAGTTTCCTTCTCAACTTCAGCTGTCATGGAGACCAAGGGTCCTTTGGCTACTTGGATGTCTCCAGATAGAACTTTATTTCCAAGAACCTCAACAATACCAGCATTAGAGTCAACAGAAGCTAAATGAATATGTGCCGGTGGATCTAATTCCTTTGTGACTTCAGCGACCTGGATATGATCTGTGACTGAAATGTGCTGCGGTTCCTCACTAACGTTACTTTCCACAATTGCATGCTCTTTTTCCAACAGCGATTTTGCTGATTGAGTTACATTTTCTATCTCATCTTCAACTTGTATCAGGGTGCTGGCATTAACTGCATTGAACTCGAGGTCTTTAGATACACCTTGCTTTTCATGAACTTCAACAATACCAGCATTAGAGTCCACAGAAGCTAAATAAACAGTTGTTGTTGCTTGCAATTCCTTTGTAAATTCAGCAACTTGGAAATCTTCTGTAACTGAACTTTGCTGGGGTTCCTCACTAAGGTTGCTTTCTACAGTCAAAAGCTCTTTTTCCAACAATGATTGCTCTGGTTGAGTTACAGTTGCTTTCTCATCTTCAAATGTAATGACGGGGTCGGCATTTTCTGCATTAGATAATAGGTTTTGGGATGTAACTTGCTTTTCAATACCCTCAACAATACTAAACAGTGGATTCAGAGGGGCAATTTGAACAGCAGGTGGAGCTTCAACCTCTGACACATTAACTACTTCAGCCTCTTCTTTAGCAACACTATGTTGGGGAATTTCGTCGGGGTCATCGTAAGCCATTGTTGGTGGTTTTTCCATAAGAATTCGCTCTATCAGTATCACTGTTTCATTCTCAAATTTATCTGTCACAGAGGCAGAGGCTCCATCTTGTTCTGGGATGTCTTTAGATACTTGCTTTTCAAGAACCTCAACAATGGCAGTATTAGAATCCACAGAGGCTTCATGAGTAGATGTTATTGGTTTCAACTCCTTAGTAACATCAGCGAACTGGACATAATCTGTAATTGAAACTTCGAGAAGTTCCTCACTAACGACATTTTCGACAGTTAAATGCCCTTTAGACAACAATGATTGCTTTGACTGCGTCGCGGTTTCTTTCTCATCTGCATCTGTAATCGAGCTGCATGCATTTTCTGTAAGGGATCCTATGATGTCTTCTGATGTAATTAGCTGTTGATGGATCTCAACATTTCTGGCTTCAGAGTTCAGAGTGCCCAAATGGACAGATTGTGATGTTTTTAATTCATCAGTCACTTCAGTTAGTATGCCATCTTCTTGAATTAGAACTTGTCTGGTTACATCGCAAGGGTCCTTCTCTCTGAAAACAAGCTCTTTCTCTACACAAACTTGCTCAGTAACTATTGTAGCCTCCTTTTCAACTTCCGTCTTGGCCTCTTCTGCTTGGGACTCTGCAATGTCTTCAGTTATTAACTGTTTTTCAAGCAATTGAACAACACTCACATCAGAAATTACAGAGGCCACAAATTGTGAAGTCAATGTTTCCAATTTATCTGGCACTTCAGTAGGTTGGCCATCTTCATGACCTAACACTTCCCTGGGTTCTTCACAAGGGTCATTTGTTCTGTAAATATGCTCTCTCTCTGCCAAACCTTGCTCAGATACTGCCGCAGCCTTCTTTTCCACTTCACTTGTTGATGAAGGAAGGGCATTTTCTGCTTGGAACTCTGCATTGTCTTCAGTTATAACCTGTTTTTCAACTGCCTGATTATTAGTATCATTATGAATCACAGATGTTGTGAGAATTACTTCTTCCAATTCATCTTCTTCAACTGAAGTGTTCTGTGGTACTTCTTTAGGTTCCTGTTCTCCTGTTGCAAGGCGTTTCTCAGTCAAATCCTCCAGTACTGGACTATCTTCAGTTATCTCCTTATGTTCAAGTACCTGAACATTGCTTTCTTCACTTTCTTCAACAGACGTTTCTGTATGCAGTTCACCTGTTACTTCTGTGGTTTCGTCTCCTTCCTCACAGAGAGCATCTTGTAAAATCTCAGCGACGTCTTCTTTTATATACATTTCTGTTTCCAGCGGAGTGTGTTCGATTTGTTCTTTTGCTTCAGTGGAGAGAGAACTGTCAGGTACTGTTGAGTCTTGTTCTGGAATATCTTCAGTCATAGATTGGCTTTGAAGTTCTTGAACACCTTGCTCTGCTTGCCCAACGTCCACAGATGGAAATAATTGTAGCTGACTATTAGTCTTGTTTGCTTTCATTATGACTTCTTCAGGTTCAATAGGTGCTGACACTGGCACATGTTCAAACTCAGCAACCCCTACCTTGACAACTAAGAGCTCATGTTGTTCCTCATACCCAACACTAAGCTCAGCGACATCTTGCATCTGTTCGGCACTTAGTATGTGACTTCCTTTAGCAATTTCATCTGTAGGTGTAGCTTCTGAATTAGACACACATGCATCAGTAAGTGTAAGTGTTTCGGACTCATCAACCATTTCCTCGCTTTGGACTTGTGCTTCATCATCAGTTCTGTTTTCTTTTATCTGATCGTATTTGTCTTTGTTATTCTGCAGTAAAGCTTCATTATCTGTTTGAATTGTGGCCTCCACATATGAGTCGGTTCCAGGGGGCACCATTTCATGATCATTATCGTTCTTGTGGTCTTCTGTTGAAATTTCAGACACATTTACGTTCTCAGCCGGGGGCAAAACAGCTTGGGTCTTAGCCTTATTACCTTCAGATGAAGAATATGCCACCAGTTGGCTCTCATTAATGTTTTTAAGTTCTTCATCAACAGACATCCCAGCAGTATGAAACTCCTCAGTCGTATCTTCAGATAAACACTGTCTGTAAATTGTTTCTGTCATGTCTGAAAAGCACTCAGCCTCTGCAACTCTGTCAATTGCATCAAATGCTTCAACAGTAAAACCAGTACATAGCAAAGTAGCGTTGGAAGTTTGGTGTGTTGTCAAAATTGTGAGTTCTTTTGAGAATGATGTCTCCAATTTGTGAGAAGAGACAGAACCAGCAATTCTTTTGGGATTCTGGTCACTTGTGCTCTCTAGGGCGTCATTCTGGGTTGCAGAAATGGATTCCACAACTTGATGGAGGAGGTTGTCTGTCTCTTTGACGTCATTGTCCGCTGGCACTGGTGTTGTGTTGCCAGATGTTTTTGAAGAGTCTGTCAACTGGGATACTGCTGAAACCATCTCTGTTTCATCATCTACTGTAATATCTATGGGCTCTGGTGCAGTAACAGCCTCAGATGTGAACTCTATTACATCTGCAATTGTGTCATCTCTTGCTGCATCGTCGGCAAATGAGGCAGGCGTGGCTATGCTCTCCTCTATTAGACCTTCCTCCGGGATGTCACTGAGCAGTTGAAGCTTGCTGACAAACTCTGACAGATCTTCCACTTCTTCCATGGAAGCAGGGATTGTAGATGTCAGTTTTTCTAAAGCAGTTTCAGTGTCCTTAGTCCCTTTAGGCAAGGCTGGTGTGCTGTCACACATAACTGCTGCTTCTGTTGCCTGACCAGTGAGCTCCTCTTGTTCTTTTGGGGCTTCAGCTTCTGCTGTTTGACTTTCTAGTATTGTCTGTATTTTTCCTTGACTCTCTATTACAGGTATGTCAAATTCGGACAATGGAATAATTGCAGGTGTATCTGAGTCTTCCTCGTCTGAATGTTCTTCTCTTTCAGGCTTATCGGAAGGTACCTCCTCTTGCTTTTCATATGGTCTCCTCTTCCTTCGTCCAGGGAGAAATTTCTTTAATGAAAAGGATGATTCGTCCTGGATGATTTCACTATCTGAGGTGTGCTCTTTGGTTTCCTCCCCATCTCTCGATTTCCGTTTTGGTGTGACCAGACGTTTTAATGATTTCCATGTTGACCCTTCGTCATCTGAGGGACTTCTTCCGTGCTCTGGGGAAGAGGCTAGGTTATCATCGATCTCATGTGAACTGTCCAGGTCTGTAGCATGTCTTGATTCAGTTGCTGGTCTGTTATCATCTCCCTCAGTTCTAGCTTTCTGTTCATCAGCATTTGAACTTTTTCTGCTCCTTCTGTTTGCAGAACCACACAAGAGTGAGTCCCATGAAACAATTGAATCTTTCCTCTTCCTGCTTTCCTCTGGGTTCCCATCTTCTATTTCTTCTCCCTCACTTAGCTTTGGTTCCTCCGGTTTGCTTGATACAATGACCTCCTCGTTACTCAGGGTGGAGTTTTTCTGGAACTTCTTAGGAGTAAGAAGTCTTTTCAACGTCTCCCAGGCACTTTCCTCCAACTTGTTCACCTCTTCTGGAGCCACTTCAGGACTTTCGTCTGTTGTACTCTCGGTTGACTCTACTGAGGATTGCAAAGGGCAGGTAACGCGCTCAACTGAGTCTGATGATTTCTTCCTCCCTTGTTGCTTTGTGGAGACCTTCAAGTTAGCCCCAGAAAGCAGACGTTGCAGTGAGCTACTTGGAAATTTGACCTTCTCTTCAGAACTGAGCAGTTCATCATTGGCATTAACAAGGTTTTCTCCAGTTCCATGACCATTATTTGTGGGGGATGATTTACGCATGACCTCCTCATCTCCATTTTTTGTTTTCTGCTTTTCCTCCACCACAGCTCTTTCAGCATTCGGGAAAACCTCATCTTGTGCCAAGTCCTTTCCAATTACTTCTATCCCGCCCTGTTCCTCTCTATCTATGTCTACCGATTCTTTCTGATTCATCTTGTTTTTTAGGCTTTCCTCTTCGGCTGGTTTCTTCTTTTTCCGTAGACTAGAAAATATTCCTGTTGTAAAGAATACTTTAATGGGAGACAGTACCTCCTCTTCAGCAGAGTCCTGTGGACATGATCCTCCAGGCTCTACTTCTGACCTGACACCCTCTGTGACGGCTTGGGCCAAAATCCCTTCTGTAGCTTCCTGATCCACCTCCGTTGCGGCGGGGGTTTTGTGTTCGACGTTCTCCTGGATGTTCTCGTCAGATGTCATGTCCGTCACCGTGGGACAGGTCGTGGATTCATTGTCAGCCGAGTCCTGTGCCGTGTGAGGATCTCCGTTGTTCTCGCAAGTCTCGCTCGTGCTTTCGTTTACCCCATCGCAGGTGTCCCCCGGGATGCACGGCGCCACCTCTTTGTTGGGGAGAACATCAGAAGCTATCTCAGCTGGTTTTTCATCTGGGCCCTGCTTGAGGGTTAATTTCAGACTCATGTTGCTGAAGAATCTCCTGAAGCCTTTATTGATTTCGTTCATCTTATCCTCTTGATCGTTTAGCGATGCCTCAGCGGCTTCAGGATCAGAATCTGTCACATCGTTGATCTCCACGTCCTCTAACAGCGCTTCCTTGTCGTCCACCGTCGCAAATGTATCAGAAACATCTTCTCTTGCAGAAACCAGGGCTGATTCTGTGTCACAGACTGAACATGAGAAAACAAGATGTCACACTTCAAACAGAGGAGAAGGTGCAACATGAATGTGCTACATGGTAGCAAAGACAACATAATCAAGGAAGGAATTGTGTTGATTTTAGTAAATGAGGCTATTCATACAGTGGAAAACCATGAACACTGTATGTAAATACTTACGGTCATCAATAAACTCATCTTCGAGGTGATCGTTTAGTTCTGCTAGTGGGCCATCTGATTTCCCATGCAGAC
The DNA here is from genome assembly GCA_900291075.1 of Melanogrammus aeglefinus. Lineage (NCBI taxonomy): Eukaryota > Metazoa > Chordata > Actinopteri > Gadiformes > Gadidae > Melanogrammus > Melanogrammus aeglefinus. The sequence goes on along the minus strand of OLKM01000938.1, from coordinate 150,898 downwards.
TGGAGCTCTGTGTATCATTTTGGAGAAGCTGAAATGTAAAACATGTAGTGGATTATTTACACTAACTATTCTTTTTCCGTTCATTCGCATTCACACCTACAAGAATACATTAAAACACCACAGATAATTACACTTTTCAGACATGACAAGTGTGTTATTGTAACCATTTCTTAATGTTTCTTATTTACTAAAGACAGGGGGTGTGGCCCATCTAAAAACATATTAGATCCACAGACACACACACACAAGCTGTCTAGGATTTGTTTGTTATCCACGCACAACATGTTTGAGGATATGTTATTAGTAACACAGTTGTGTCAGGTTGTAAGATTCAAACCTCCAGCAGCAATGGCAGCAGACCTATTCTCAAATTCCTGTCTATATATAGGTCATTGTGTCAATGGTTATAATGGACAACCAATATAATATTCATGAGGGTATTTGGTCACCAAATCAAGTGAATAAAGCCACATGTTGCCTTGTATTTCAACCATGGCAGTAGATATAGAAGATGCGAACTTTTGCCTCACCTATTTATTAGGGCATGATGACTTGCACAATTAATTCTATGCATTCAAAAATGCATCCAAATGTGTTTATAAAGGCCAGAGGCCTACTGAGGATAAAGAGGAAGCTGATTCTCCTCCCTTAAATATGTTTACTTTTAAAGAAGACAAGTTTACATTGGGACCGGATTTTCTCTTTTTATAATCATTTAAAGTCGAAACGTTAACCAGCCAATATTCTGTTTAACCAGCTGTCATTCTATTAAACCAGCCTACCGTTCTCCAAGCCCAAAGTCCATTAAAATGAGAAGAAAAATAAGATAATTTCGAGTTGAATAGCCTATTATAGGGCTACTTCCCATGCAGATCACAGAGGCCACTTCAAATGTCTTCTATCAGACATTGATCCAGATCTGACTAAATAGACAACCACTAACTAAAGATGGAGGAGTTACAATGGGCACTATCCTGCAAAACAATTCTAACTCTGCCCTCCCCAAAGGGGCAGCAAAGCCAGTCTGGCTTGCTGTTCAAGACTGGGATGGTGCACGTCAATGCTGCCCCAGTGCAAGGTGCAGCTAGAAGGAAATTCCATCTCAGATTATTGGATCAAAGAGAATTAAAGTTGTTCTAAGCCTGGACATACTGCTGTGTGATTTACTGCCTTGTTTTCTGCCACAATTAGCTGCCTATGTGACCATCTTCAACATAAACAATCTATGTCAGGTCAATTAATCCAACTTAATGTGAAGTGGCTAGACCTGGCACAAATGTAAACAGGAAGTCGGCTATGTAAACTGTACATGGTTGGTGAGAAATAGCCATTGTTATATTGTTATAGAAGATAATGGTGCTTGAATCAATTGAAACAAAGATTCCATCTCTATATTTCTATGCTTTCATTGAAATGTTGGCAGCAACACACTGCAGTGGAAGGCGTGCTTTAAAAAAAAAAAACCAGCATAGAAGTTTGAGGCGTTTCATCAACAATAGCTGCACAGCCCATCACCAAAGCAAGCGGAACTTGGAAGCAATGTTTACCTTATCCAGAAACCTTAAATTCAACATTACATAGGCGTTATACCACGACACGGTGGCTGTCTGATCGATGACGATGGCAGGGAACACATTAGGATTTGATAATGCATTAAAAGTATCACCAAATTAAAGTTAAAACACTTAGGCTAGGCCTTTTCGACGATGATAAATTAAGGTCTACACAGGGCCTATTATAATTCAAATTACTATTTTTAAGTGCAAATGCGATACCTTGTCTTCCACGTTGCAGTCTCCGCTATCCTGAGCCCGGCCACTATCCGTATCTCTCTCAGCATCCTGCTCAGCGTCCCGCGGTGCAGACTGCGTGTCCCCCATCGTCTCGGGTTGCTGCGGAGAGCTGTGTTACTCCGAGGATGAAGAGCCCCGCTGTTCGAAGAGGAGAGTCGGAGATATCCAGAGCCAGTCGAGAGCTGTGTGCACATGAGCTCATGTGCTGCTGCGGACTCGCTACTGATGCCAAGTCTTTTAGAGGAAACACCTCCCTTGGTACAGTCACATGAAGGTGAGACCATCCCGGACCGGTCCGCCACGGCACGCCTCCCTCTCACTGCATCAAAAATAAATATATAATAAAGAGCCCCCTAGACTAATGCAACATCATGCAGAGCTAAGCCTGCACAATTATGATATGCAGTGGGTCTTGGGGGCATCAGGTTATTGATTGACATAAGTCCTCTTCTGACGATGAAAACCGACCATACATTCGCCTACATTTGTGATGAACAAAGGCTTGTGTTTTTGGACGATTGTTCTGAATCAGATTCATATCAAAACATGCATTACCCAGTTTTGGTGGGGATACAACATTAGCATAGGCTACTAGTAGCCTACTCTTTACAACATAAAAAATGTAGGCGTAGGCATATATTTAATTAGAATGACATGCATAAATCCAATTTGTATGTATAGCTACAAATATAAATTTGCCACATTTCCAAAGGGAACTACACAAGCTCAGTCTGTGTAATAAGCAAGTTAATGTGATTACAGTGTGTATCCCACGGTTCTGAGAGCAGATGTTTGCTCATTAGTCCCTCAATGAGTTTGAAACCGTTCTCAAAACAATCCTGTGTCACTGTTAGGCCTATGTATTCTCTGACTTGGATAAAGGAAAATGTTTTTATTATTATTTAGATGTTTAATCCACATAGGGAATCGATAAGGTAATTTGCATATGCATATGAGGCACATTCATATATTTTTTTATAACATTATGCTATAAGAATACATTCCAATTAGAATAAACCAACTCAATAAATATAAAGTTTATCTTCTATAACTGTGATATTGTATGGCGTAGCTTATAGTTCCTATAAGTAGGCCACTATCAATTGTTTTTATTCTCTTTGACCCGTTACATAATATATTGTGGCAGAATTGTCTAAACTCTGTTTAAGAGCTGACAAGTAGTCACACCTAATAGCTTACTGCTTGGCTTATTGTTCCAAAGTAGCATAATGGATCTTTTTGTGTTTTGTGTTGTGCTTTTTCTCTTATAATAGGTTACTAATTAAAAATGAACAGTTACATTTAAGGAACATAATCAAACTTTTAATACTCAATACCTACTCAGAGTATCATGTAAAGCAGTGAAAACAATGGATTGAGTTCAACTGGAAACGTGGAACCAAAATCCAACCCCGTCAATAAACCTTTTTCACTTCGAGGCGATATCGATTGGAGAAGCTTTTCAGCAGGGTTTTACGTTGGCAGGTGCCAGCGGCTCTTAGTAGAGTTCAAATCCCTAAAATAAACTTGACATATGTATTCTCTTTCTGCTTATTAGTTCACACAAGAGTGAGACATTCTCACCTCTGATGAAATCCTTGCAGGAGAGAAAGCAGGCGACACAGAAAAGACTCGCAGAGTAAAGAAAGTTCAGTTGGAATTACAAATCAACTGACAGGTCAAGTGTGTAGCTCCCAGGAAGAAATCTTTTCATGATGTTATTCGGACATTAACAGGGACGTGAGGGCAGAATATCACGAGCAGCATAAACAAGCATCCACCGGGACGGCCTGAGAAGTGCTCATCTGTTCCCTGCAGTCCTAGATATGATTGGATTAGTCCATGTTTAGTGCTAGTCAGCCTTGACAGAATGGGCCGATGAAGAGAGGCTTTGAAAGAAAATTCCAAGTTTCAGGAAACCTGCCCACTCTGATTCTGTCCATGCAGGAATTTGTACTTATTACATTTACATTTAGGGCATTTAGCAGACGCTTTTATCCAAAGCCACTTACATTGGTTAATACACACATTGACGGCAGAGTCTACCATGCAAGGTGACAACCAGCTCGTCAGGAGCAGTTAGGGTAAATCTTGCGCAGGGACACATCAACACTCTAGCTAGGCGGAGCTGGGGATCGAACTAGCAACCTTTCGGTTACAAAACAACTGCTCTACCTCCTGAGCTAAGCCATATTTAGGTTTATTGAAAATATTTTTTGACAAATGACACCGTCAAGAACTCATGTTGATGTGAAGCAACGATATCTTGAGAGATTAAAGAGATGCATGCTCACTGATAGTAAGTTAAAAAGCCATCGGCTCTACCTGAAGCTTTTCTGAATGAAAACACTTTGTATCGGCCTTTATGAGCGAAAAAAACAACAGCATTGAGTGAAACATTTTAAGAACTAGAAAGACACATGACAAACATGTTAATTTAATAAGATTCACTGGTACAGTGGTGTGTTTGTTCAACCGGCTAATAAGTTGAATTTATTAGTGAGCGTGCCTGGCCCACAGCTGAGGTAACTGGAAGCAGCTGATGTTTGCTTCACTGATTACAGATCGCGGGACTGTGTACAGGGAGCAGGAAGGCGGTGGTCCATACACAAGCAACTATATTACTTCATGCTGAGGTGTGTTGGTGTGTCTCTTTGGTCTTCTATTCTATAGATCCCTGCAGACGCCTGAAGCTCTCTGGACACTGGTAGTGGTGCGATTGGAAAATTGCCATCTACATTTTTATCAATATCTATGGGCAATAGGCCCATCGTGTTCAAACTGATCTACTTGCTTGTAGGGTAACACAGTGGCCATTATTTTTAAAGGATATTATTGTGGGAAATGTAAACTTAAATGTGTCTCTTTGGGAGGTGGTGTGAAGTAAATTCAGTGCACAAAACTGGATAGACTATGACAATAAAATGAGTACTTAACTACTAGATCTAATGCTTCCCGTCCATCCAATTTCTTCTTCTGTGGGTATGTGCTGAATTCGGAATGTGTTTCTTTGAATAACAGACAATCGAAACAAATGTAAATTCATTCCCCAAATCTTATTTAATCCTGACTTTTCATATCGTATCCTATTTTATCTTGTACTAAAAAGTCACCCTATCTAAACTCTGGACATTTGGAAGGGGAATCCTTAGGAATCAATGGCTTTGGATAGAATACATGGGAGGCCTGGAGGACTTTTGGAACAGGTTCAACCATGGCGCGTCCTCTCAAGCCTGTACCTGGGTCTGCTTTTCAGGAAGCAAGAGCAGATTTAAAAGTCTTGCAAGGGGGGCCTCTTGATCAGTCAATGTGATTGAACGTGGTCCCATCTTGTTTAACCTAGGAGTTATTTCTTGTTCTATCTAAGTTCGTCTCTGGTAAACCCTGGGTTGGCTTTGCAGAAATCAAGCCCTGATCAAATGAACGATGGCAACTCTGCATGGAGGTCAGGTGACCTGATGATGATGATGATGATGATGATGATGATGATGATGATGATGATGATGATGACAGTAAGTCGGTGGTGAACCTTCAGAACAGGTCAACAACATCATGTCATGTGTCTATGTGCAAGAGAGAGAGTCAGGCTGAGATACATCATGAGGCTTCAAAACCTGTGTCTAATTCCTTGGAAAAGACGTATAACGCATCGATTTAGACATGACGTTGGGAAACGCAAAGGACTTGACATCTGCGCTGATCTCGATCATCAAACGAGAAGAAAGGGGGCTCACTAGTGATTGACATCCAGTTTGTTAAACTTACATCACTTGGTTTAATACAGAATGCTTTCACACACACGATGCTGGCAGCTGAAACATTTGGAACAAGAAATGGAGAACGCCGTTTACAATGTGCTAAAATAATGATGTTGTCATATATCCTTTTCTTTCACCTTGATGTCAGGAAGAAAGTCTTGTTGAGATAATAATCTATTTCAAAGAGGCCTGTTTGCAAAATAAACTCCAGAGAAATACCAGACTGAACCGGACAAAGAGAATTGTATAAATAAATACAAGCAATTTTATTCAGACACTGTAAATTCACATCATTAATGAATCAACCTAATTAATATAAATATTAAAAGGTTATGCCAGTCAGAGCAAACATAGCACATACTATCAACCAGCTTTAATCAGGTTACTATATTGGGCTAACCCAATAAACACATACCAGTTTTAACCCGTAGGCAGATGTTTGTGTGTGTGTGTGTGTGTGTGTGTGTGTGTGTGTGTGTGTGTGTGTGTGTGTGTGTGTGTGTGTGTGTGTGTGTGTGTGTGTGTGGTGTGTGTGTGTGTGTGTTGTGTGTGGGGGGGGGGGGGTCGGGTGTGTGGTGTGTGTGTGTGTGTGTGTGTGTGTGTGTGTGTGTGTGTGTGTGTGTGTGTGTGTGTGTGTGTGTGTGTGTGTGTGTGTGTGTGTGTGTGTGTGTGTGTGTGTGTGTGTGTGTGTGTGTGTGTGTGTGTGTGACTGTTAAGGCTAACAAGGGGTATGCATATGGGTAATTCTACACACTTCCATGTTACACTTTACACCGGTTTTGCCCGATGAGGTGTGTGCGCATGCGTGTGTGTTGGTGTTTCCGACTTCATATTGGGGCAACATTCTTATTAGACTTTTAAACGTAGGGAAAGTCAACCTCAGCCCAATACTAGCCCAAAGAGTTCCAGTAGGTGTGGTTGGACTTCGCTCGTGTCTTTGTGACTTCTTCTGTATTTATGTTTATTAATATCCTCAACACATTGTATTCTGTTAGAATGAGGGAACCAACAGGTTCAGCAAGATGTATTATTGACGTAGTTACTTAATGTTAAGTGGGTGCACCTACAACCCTTGCAACACTTTGATGCAATACTGAACTGTGCTCACGGATTATGCCATGTAGAATTCGACAATTACAACAATTAATTCTCAAGTCAACAATTTATAAATCGGTTAACTGATGTGACAGATTGTTTAAGCTGACTAAAGCCACTCTCTGGAAAGGCTCACCAACTTCATCACACGATGAAAGAGACAGGAGCTTGGGAAAAACCGTCATGCTGTACACGAGAAGTTAAAGGCTTGATTCGATGCGATTGCTCCTCAGGTAAAGAAGGCCAAACATTTTTTGGGAGATTATGCAACCCAAACACTTAGTGCCCTCTTGTGGAATATAAAGGATCTGTTTTCGGGTCAGTAGAAAGTTGGGTTTGAAAGGGCTTTTTGGTGAAAACGTTTTCAAAGATTTTGGAATTTATGGAATTTACATTATATGTTTTAATAATTTGATTTTGTTGTTTATTTTGTAAAAAAATATATATTTTACTTGTGATTAGTATCACAAAATTATCCTTACATTCGGACGCTTGGATTTAAAACTGCACCTGGCTCACGCACACACGCACCACGCACGCACACACGCACGCACGCGCGCACGCACGCGCGCACGCACACACACACACACACACACACACACACACACACACACACACACACACACACACACACACACACACACACACACACACACACACACACACACACACACACACACAGTTTAAAATCCCCTTCACACTGTAGGTCTAATAGCAGATGTAGTGTGAGCCTACACACTCATGCAGGGCTGGTGAAATGACACATCATCTAGGCCACCATAGGTGTGGAAATAAGTGCTTCATTATCAACCAACATACTGATCACACAGAGACAGCCTTCTAACTATAGCTTTAGCTGCTTTCAGAAAGCCTGGCTGACATATAAATACATAAGAGAAACGATGAAACATCTAATATTTCATGTTAACATTTAATTTAATTCAACTGTTTTCATTTGCGGGCCGCAGACTCTGCTGTCATGGTTCTTGTGTTCATATTAAAGAGTAGTCAGACTGAAAGTTGAGTTTGAAAGGGCTTTTTGGGGAAAAAGTTTTCAAAGATTTTTATGACTATGGAATTTACATTTTACGTTTTAATAATTTGATTTTGTTGTTTCTTTTGTAAACAAATTTATATTTTACTTGTGATTAGTATCACAACATTATCCTTACATTCGCACACTTGGATTTAAAACGGCACCTCGCTCACGCACGCGCGCGCGCACACACACACACACACACACACACACACACACACACACACACACACACACACACACACACACCACACGCAGCGCGCACACACACACACACACACACACACACACACACACACACACACACACACACACACACACACACACACACACACACACACACACACACACAACGTTCAACCACAGTTTAAAATCCCGCAAGCTAAAGTCAGAATGCTGTCTCTGCGTGAACAGTATGTTTGATGATGAGGCACTCATTTCCACAATGGTGGGCCTAGATGATGTGTCATTTCCACAGCCCTAAATGAGGGTAGATAGTCACACAAATCTGGTTTAAGCTGACATCATAGATAAGAGAAATGATGAAAAGCAGAATAACTAAACATTAAATAGTGAGACTTGCTCTGACTGTTTCGTCAGACTTGTACATAGGGATTACATTGCATAAACATCTGTTAACTGATTGATCTGTGAATTTTGGCTGACTAAAATCGTGCTCTGGAATTTAAACGCACATCAACTTCATTACATGATGGAGAAGCTTGTGAAAAACTGCGATGCTTTCCATGAGGCTTGATTCGGTGCGATCTCTGCTCAGGTAAAGAAGACAAAAAGCTGGTTTTCAAGTGAGACATGTCGGTGCAACCCAAAGACCTAGTGCCGTCTTGTGGAATATAAATGATCTGTTTTCGGTCTGTTCAAAGTTTCTTTTGAAAGCGCTTTTTTGGCACTTGAAAATGTCTTCAAATCTTTGAATGACTTTGCTATTTAAATCATATGCTTTTATAATGTGACCTTATTTTATAAATATATATATACATTACATTAGATTTATAGCTACAACTTTGATTTAAACCACACACAAACACACACACACACACACACGCACGCACGCACGCACGCGTGCACGCGCGCGCACACACACACACAGTCTAAAATCTCCTTCACACTGTAATAGCAGATGTAGTGTGACTATAGCCTACACACTCATGCAGGGCTGGGGAAATGACACATCATCTCTAGGCCACCATAGGTGTGGAAATAAGGGCTTCATTATCAACCAACACACTGATCACACAGAGTTAGCCTTCTAACTATAGCTTTAGCTGCTTTCAGAAAGCCTGGCTGACATAAAAATACATAAGAGAAACGATGAAACATCTAATATTTCATGTTAACATTTAATTGAATTGAACTGTTTTCATTTGCGGGCCGCAGACTCTGCAGTCATGGTTCTTGTGTTCATATTAAAGAGTCTGACTTAGTCAGACTGACTGTCAGATAGCCGTTCTCATTTAGTTAAAGATTATAGATTTTGCATTGAGGCTGTGGTGCTCATCCTGTATGTGCTGAAGAGGTCCAACACTGACACTCAGCCTTGTGCTTCTAGCACGTTGCTAAGCCACGCCTTCTTTTGGAAGATATCATCTTCCATACTTCCTCTTTAGAATTGTACTTGCATCAGTGAGAGACACTGTAACTTGATCTTATCTCTGTGTTCTCCTTATATACCTAGAATAATCGTATTTAGTGGTGCTAGTAATGTACGTGACCATATAAGCATACAGACTCATACACTAAAGCAACCTTTGTGTGGAAAATGCAGTCCATGTTGTCAATGATATTGCACGTATGCCTGGAAGAATACGTTTGATACTGGGAAACATTTAGCATCTGCAAGGTCAGTAAGAGGGTAACAGGTCGGTGAGCATCTTGGGGATGAGGGTGGTGGCTGGTTCAACACACACACACACACACACACACACACACACACACACACACACACACACACACACACCACACACCCACACACTGGATGTGCAGTACCCTGGCCCACGGGGCAGCATACTGTAGTGGTCAGTCTTCCAGCCCAAAGGTAGAGCTGGAAGAACGTCAGGTTGGAACCCTGACTTACGCACTCCTCAGCCTGCCTGTAGGGATCCCTTGAGCAAGAAACCCTGCCTGCTTCTCAATGACCTCTATCTGATTGCACACAGAAAGTGGCTTTGGATAGAAGTGTCAATCGGTGGGTCAAGACCCATAAGTGGGTCACGAGGGCATCTTATAATAATAATAATGGATTGAATTTATATAGCACTTTTCTAGACACTCAAAGATGCTTTTACAGGAAAGGGGGAACCTCACTAACCACCACCAGTGTGCAGCACCCACTTGGGGGATGCATGGCATCACCAAAGTCATAAGACTTGCCGAACCTTAGTCATAAGAAAGAAGTCTACGAATGAATTAATGTTACAGTTTCCATGGCTTACAATTTCACTGAGATTAGCCCCAATATTTGCATCCTTTTATTCGCTCATGTTTTTGAGAGTTCATGAAGGCATTGCTGATAAATGCATACTGGGTAAATCCATTTTTTTTATTTTTGTACCCAGCCGTCCATCATAACACTGAGTATCATAAAACTGTGTCATGTGTGGAAGGGATATTTAAAAAAAACGCCTGGAAAGGAATGTCTGTTTGTGTGATGACTGAGGGGGTTTGAATACTGTTTCCACGAGAGCTGCCTGCTTGTTCCTCTGCACATCGTACTACTAAGGACAACTGAATCTTCAACTGAAAATCCTATTTGATTGTGTTTTCTTTTTGCATCCCTGAATAGTGCTCTTGCATTTTCAGTCATTGGTTCGAATATATAATGGTATAAAAATTGATTGCAGGCAGCACTTTATTTTGCCTACTGTATCTTTTTTAGTGATGCAAGATTGGAGAATAGGCAGATTAATTAAAGTACATTCGATTGAATTGGATTAATTGTTGCACTAAAGATGTCATTCAGGCCTCATCTGTTAGTCGTTGAGTGAGATGTTGAGGAGGAGTATAAGGACATACTTAAACATGTAGAGCCACACATTTCTAGTAAAAAAATCATACTGATTTAAAAAAGGAGGAATTACAGGGAAACTTGGTGAGTCCTGAGATAATGGTGTCCAAGACTAAAGAATCTGGTGCCTTGACCTGAGCTGTGGATACTGGAAACTGGAAAAGGTTGAATAGAGATGTTCTGACGTCTGTTCTGGTTTTAGAACACACAGGAAATTGTATGTTTGAAGTTATGAATCCACCGGCAAATTGATTAAGAAAAAGAGTAGTACGAAAATAGCTAAAAAACTAGATAATGCGAAAGGTTAACGGCCAGCTTTAATCTTAACATCCGTTTTATTCTCCTTCAATCAGTTAAATAAATGTTCTTATTTAAAGTGCCCTTTAGAGTGCATCAATTCCATTTCTAACAGAAGGTTACCAGTGAATGCTTTAAACTTAGACAAGGCGGAGAGAGATTGGAAAGACAGAGGAAGTGAGGCATGACTAAGAGCCAATGACTGATACTTACAAGCCTTTGGCAAGCCTTTCCAAAGATACAGAGTTTAGTTCAGAACACGTTCTGACCCTGTGGTCAACCCACACCCGATTCAAAGTTTTATTTCCACGCTTGGCGAAGATCTGAGTCTTCCTCTCTCTCTTTCTACTCCCTCATCTCCAGGCCCCAGACCACTAGAGACCGACTGGGCCATCTGCAGGCGCTGCTCAATGAGCCCAAAGCCACCGGACCCTTGAGACCATCCTAGTCCAGCAGACCAAGAGATCCGATCAAGAAGCAGAGAGCCCCCCCCCCCCCCCCCCCCTGGACGTCAGAGACCAGGACCTGGACGCCGTTCTCCAGGAGGCCCAGCAGATCCACATCCAGCAGATCCAGCAGGACCCAGACAGTGGGGAGATCCTTAGCTCCGCGGCCAGCGCCAGGGCCGACGCCAGAGGAGAGGAGAAGCCGTGCTCCAGCGTCTTCACGGGAGCAGGGCGTCGCCGACCGCCCGGGGGCCCGGCGAGGCCCTGCTGCGGCCCAGGGAGCCCCAGGGGGCCCCAGGGGGCCCTCAGTCGATGGGGCGCTGCTGGGGGAGATACTGTTGGGCGGGGAAGGCAGGGTGAAGGTGTTTGGTGTGGGGCTTAAGGGTATGATGGCGCGCTCGCCGCTGGGGTAGATCCAGAGGTGCCTCAGGGACCCTGGGCACAGAGACGTCCCGTCAGTGTTTCTGGACGTGGCGGGTCTTGCGGAGGAGCCGCGGTGGAGAGTGGGGGACTTTTCTAGGGCTGTAGGCCTTGTCAAGGCACTGTTAAATATGTTTACCTGAGAGCCTTTTATTTGTGTGGCTGCAGACACACTATTGTTCTTCTGTGATGTTTTTCTGTATTTTTATTCCACCTGACATTCGGTAAAGAGTCTTTTGGAGCTTTCTTTACACTTGAGGGCACATCTAAGATTTAAGGAAAACCTATAAAATGCAACTCCCACAATATTTAAACTATATACACATATTGGACATCAAAGTGCCTCAATCATTTAACTTTACTGTGCAGTACACCTCATGATAATCTGATCCTTTATTAGGTAGAATCGAGTCGACACTATCACTATCCTATCAAGCCAGTTCTTGGTTTGTTTATTGTACTTCATATATTCTTTATACATGTACTTATTTAATTAACTGATGACATAAACCAGTTACTGTTTTATTCTAATACATTGGAACTGGTATTATTAACCCTACTTTTCATTTTTACCTGAGTTTACAATTATGTATGACGTTGTTGATATGTAAATGCATTACGATTTAATCTGATGACATTAGATAGCCTCCATGTGCATTGGCTGCTAGTACTGATTATTTAGGCTACATTAAATAATGTGCAATTAAATAATAAAGCCAACAGCAATGTGCCATATGAAGTCCGGTGCACCACAATGTCGTGTTTATTTTTAGCGCTCAATTCCATTTAATTGACGATAGGCCTAATCCAAACTACAAGAAAGCACATAATCAAAACAACAGGCCTACCGTAGGACAGGATGATGTTGCTCTACTGTGCATGTGTTGCTGCGACTCGCGTTTCCTTTTAGGCTATAAAAAAAAGGGTGAGAGAAGAGTGTGATGTTGGCTTCCGCATTAAACTTCTTTTTGACTGAGCGGAACTCCCATAACGTTTGGGCTGGTCACTGTTAATGTCTACATGTTGAAATGAACGGGGAGAAAGAGGAACGCCACAAACCTTCTCGTCAGTGGTACTTTGGCTTCTCGGAGTTCGGCCGCTTGGGTTTTGTTTGAACTCCTTGATAAGGTATGTGTGACATCGTTTATTGTTTAAAAGCGCTTTATTTTGCCTAGTCACGGATGGTTAATCATCTCAAGTATTTGGGTAAGACATTCTCATGATGGGTTGTTTAAAATGGGCCCATATTAAACATAACGCCCTGTCTTTGTGTCAGTGAATGTATAGTGGTCGGGATAAATTATAGGTTCCCTGTAATATAGAGCTACTGTGTGTGTGAGAACGTTGCAACTCTGAAAAGAACGTTTTGTTTTCATTTACAAAAACGTCCTCGTGTTTAAAAATGTCAAATTCATTTAACATTCAATTAACTAAACCTTAGATTGTTACATGAGAGTGATTTGGTGGAAGTGTCTTCCCATTGCTGTTAAGAAACGATTATATTTTAACCTGATAAATGCAGACTTTTGTTCAGGGCCAGAGATAATGTGTGATGATGTGTTCCAGAGCACTCTGCGGCTGAGATGAGGGACCGACTGAGCGAGCTGCAAGTTGTCCGCCAAAATCCTCATGACCCCTGGCCTGAGGAGGAGAGCTTCAGCTCCACAGTCGACCAGAGCCAGGAGCAGACTGGGACGCTGTTCGACGGCGAGGACGCCATGGAGAGCTTCTTCAAGGAGGTGCGGGCCCTCCGGTTGGAGGTGGGCCAGCTGCGGATGAACGTGAAGAGCCTGGGCAAGCAGAACACCCGGTTCCTCACCTCGGTGAGGCGCCTCAGCAGCATCAAGAGGGACTCCAACGCCCTGGGGCGGGACATCAAGGAGAGGGCGGAGCTGACGTACGCCCGCCTGGAAAAGCTGGAGGCGCGCAGCAAGGCGCTGGAGGAGGAGCACGGCCCCGCCTCGGCCCTGGTGCGCATGGTGCGCTCCCAGTACGTCTCGCTGTCCGGCGCCTTCCACCAAGCGCTGTCCGAGTACAACGACGCCGAGATCCTCCAGAGGGAGAACTGCAAGGCCCGCATCCAGCGGCAGGCCGAGATCATGGGCCAGGAGCTGAGCTGGGAGCAGATCGAAGGCATGTTCCAGACGGGCGAGTGGGGCGCCTTCACCGAGAACCTGCTCACCGACGGCCGGACGGGCGCCCGCGTGGCGCTGACGGAGATCGAGCAGCGGCACCGGGAGCTGGTGGAGCTGGAGGGCCGCATCGGCGAGGTGAGGGAGCTGTTCTTCCAGATGGCTCTGCTGGTGGAGGAGCAGGGCTTCATGCTGGATAACATCCAGGCCAACGTGTCCGCCACGCAGGACTACGTCACCAAGGCCACCGGGCAGATCCGGCTGGCGGTCAAGTACAAGAAGGACAACCCGTGCAGGAAGCTTTGCTGCTGCTGCTGTCCCTGTTCTTGAGGTCGGAGATGGGCGTCGCCACGGCTACACCTCGCCACCACCTCAATGGGTTTCAAGCCTTCATCTTCATCTTCATCCCAATGTGGTGACACTGGGATGATGATGATGATGATGATGATGATGAGGCCTTGTAAAGGCAATATCTGGTGTGAGGCTTACATTGGAGACACGATTTAAGGGCAAGGGCATCATGGGAATGTCCAGGCTAGGCCTCAAGTGAATGACCTTCATGGGCTTAACAGACACTTGAAGTCTCCTTGCAGTGATGATTATGCATTCATGAAGTATATACTTTTTTTCGTGGGCTTGTTTGTTTATTTAAGTATTATGCTTCACTCTACCATTTCAGCATGCCATAATCGCATGCCAAGTTGGTAGCTTAATGATGTTGTTTGTTTCACACACAAATAAAATACATACACACACTCACACGCACACACACACATACACACACACACACATACACACATACATACATACATACATACATACACACTTTGTGAAACACAGGCTTGGTGCATTGTGAAAATGAAATGTTACGCCAGAGTTGACTTGTTCTATTTCACAAGGTCTGCTTTCAGCATAGACTTGTTTGGAAACTGTTGTAGGCCCCAAAGGTAATGAAAGATTTGAAAAGATAAAAAAAAAAATATTGACATTGTGTTCATAAGGACAACATATTCTTTGAGCTGAGGAGTTTAGTTTCAAGTTTTTATGAAAATGCCAAGGTTTTACTTAATATGCATTGATGCACACGTTTACCTTTATCAATTGCTTTTTTGATTTGTTTTGTAGATTATAGACAAAAGCTGACCAGGATGGCCGAGTGGTTAAGGCGTTGGACTTAAGATCCAATGGACATATGTCCTCGTGGGTTCGAACCCCACTCCTGGTATAAAATGCGTAATTTTTAATCGTGAAACTGTTGATTGCCGGCTTTCGGGTTGACAGGATCGCGCACTGCTTATCACCGTAATCATGTAAAGTAGCGCAAATTAACCGAGCCCTCACTTAATATAAACGCCGTTCCACGCAGCACAGCGTCACCTCCCAGATGATATGTTCTGGCAGACGTACTCTGGAAAATGTATGGCAATGAAACATTGTTCTCAATCTCCATTTCTCTTGTTTATAGAACCTAGGCAGTAGGAATCACGGATAATGAATGAGAGCTCCTTGGGCCGTGCAACACAGAGACAACATTGTAATCAGAGATAATTAATGTTGTAGGCAACTTTTTAAAACAAATATTAGACTCCCAATGGACTTAATTAGCTGTACATTTAGACAGCTATGTAGACCTCTGCTCCAGAGAAATTAGTCTCTGCTGCGGTGCCCCCCTAAAGTGAGCGTCCATGTTATGCACACTGCAATATTGGATATTTATAGCTTTTCATTATTTTCATTTTATTGTGTCCCCTAGACTGTCTTGCATAGAGGTTTGTAGAATATTAACAAATGTGTAGTTAGTTGTATAGGTAGAATTGATGCTATCATACTTTAACACAATAAACACAATGGTTAGGATAATTTTATTTCATTGGATGGGATACAATACAATAAAACACCAGGCTGAAGTAAAAACAAAAAGGTTTTAATGGTGAAAACAATGCAGCATCAAGACAGTTGCCACTTAATGAAAATAACTGTATAAATAAAATCGTGCCATGTCTTATTTGTATAACCAAAGAGTCAACAGACTTGTTGCCTTAAAATGTGTGCGCTTCTGTGCTTTACAGTTATATATAGATAAGATATATCTATATGTCTAGTTTTAGCATATTATGCCAATACTTGAGTAAACTGGGGTTTGTATTGAGAACAAAAACATCCCTAAGAGGCCTGGGGACAGTTATTACACAAAAACACGATTCAGGTTGCAAAAAAAACCATATAAAAGTGAACGCCATTTGTCAGGTTTTTTCAGAAAAACGTCTCACACACGTGAGAGTGAAACCGTGATATTTCCCCATGGATATTGTAACCGTGGTTACAGCTTCATAGGGCTAAATTCATACAAAAAACAGCTATAATATTGAGGGGATTTTCATTCTCGTACCTATATAAAAATAACAAAAATAAAAGTGAATTCTTACAAAAGATTTGTTTTCAAAATAATACATCTTGAACCATTTCGCCAGGCCTTCTTAACGAACTTCCAGCACTTTTTCAAAACAATATTTCCCAGTCTAGCATCATCCACCATGGACTTCTTCAGCCAATCTGTCCTTTCACACAATGCGGCCAAATGTCTTCGGCTGCATACCCTATAAAACGGAACCCATACGTTTATATAAAGTAGCCTACCACCTTGAAGAGGGAAAAAAAACGTCCGCACTTACATTTGACCATTTACTGTGTTTTCAAACTGAGCCCCGTCTTATTACTTCATGTTCGTACATTACATTCATGTTAGACTTCACCTGGCGGCCTAACTCGCCCTTCCATAGACAACTTCCCCTCAACACTCTGAAATAAAAAAAAGCATTCGGTGTATGACTTGCATTATTAAAAGACATGGGAAAACAACCAGCATAGCACTGCGGTACACTCACTGCGACGCTCACTTCTGCGCTAATACTGAACGGTACAATCAGCCCATCCTACGACCCCCGTCAAAGTCAAGCAGCTGGTTTTCAGTGATTTCTTCGATCAAGCTACAATACACCACAACAATGACCAGCAGTTATTGTAGTTTCATGATACGACCCTGAGACACGAGGACAACAACAAACTCGGGATGCCTTCAGCGGCAGAGACAACCTGAAAACAAAATCCAACACAAACCCAAAATACAACCTAGTAGAGGGGTTCATCACCACAAGGTCGGTGCGCCCGTTCAGGCTCAGCTCTATGACCTGGCCGGCAGGTCTTTGCGTTACACGCGACGGCGGCATGCGCGGGGCGGCTCCGCTGACTAAGAGGCGTGTCTCGGAACCACACCGCTCACTGTTGCCATGGCGTCGCCCCCACACACGGATTTGAGGTGTAGACAAGAAATCCATCCACAACACCGTCACGGCTGAAAGCCGAGAGACGAGCCCTCGCTGGTCTCCCTGGATTTCTCGCCGTCAGTCGGTTGTCGACCACGTTCATCGTGCCGGGAGACCAGAGCGACGGTGGAGCGGATTACCTTGATAATCTTTGTCACAGAAACAGTAGTGTGTTGACGCGCCTTGTTTTTAGTTTTGAATTGATCCCCGTGATGAAGGGGGTGCTTGGGTTATCCGTTTAGGTATGCATTACAGTAACGCTGACGAATGCACTTGTGTTGGCGCCTTTGTCCGGACATCATGCACATCACATGCCTGAGGTTTGGACTGCGGCGTCCTTAAACCTCATAGAACGAGCTTCAGAACCAAAACCACGAAAAGGGTGCTCAACAAACCGTTTCAGGAAGCAAGTTCTAAAACCTGGCAGGGAGAAGACACGCTTCAAGCTTCGGATAGAAAAATCAAGTGTTGCAGAAGTCAAGGCCCTCTGCTCACCTGCCCAAAACTGGCTCAGTCGTAGAAAAATAAAACCTCAACAATCCAACCTTTGATTATTAACGCATTGATCAGGTATTATCTTATAGCTTCTGTAGTGCTGCAGAGCTATCAAGGTGGAAGAAGACAAGGCTGGCATATGGGTGGTTGTCAGTTCCCTGTTATGTGGTTTTTAAAAAACACTCGCTGGCTTAGTGAACACTATAACTCGATAACATTAGCTTGGTTTCCACGCACAAACCAAGACATGAACGCATGTTTCTGTTTTATTAACCAGCCTTCTATGTTGTGTCGACTGGAGAAGAACACGCCTTTGTTTGTGCGATTTGTAAAAACTGCAGATAAAAAAAAAGTGTGATAATGTTTTTGTGGTGTGGACCACTTCGCTGGGCTCTGGGTGGGCCGACCCAAGCGGATCAGGTAGTGGTGGTGCTTAGGCCACGGGCTTGAGGACGGAGCGCAAACAGCGGCCCTCCTTGGTCAGCTCCCGGGTGAAGCACATGCAGGGCAGGGGGACGGCGTCCTCCCGCCGCGTCACCGTGTTGAACTTGCACTTCTTCAAGTGGTCTGCCATGCTGGCGATGTTGGCAAACTTCCACTCCGTCACCGTGCCAAAGGCCGTGCTGAAGCGCCACACCTGAGAGAGACAGAGAGAGACAGACAGACAGAGAGACAGAGAGACAGAGAGACAGACAGAGAGACAGAGAGACAGAGAGACACACACACATTGGGGCCGTGGCAGTGGTTCTCAAACTTTTTCGGTCATCCCCCACTTTGAACAAGGGGGAATTTTCAAGCCCCCCCCGCCCCAACACAAGGCTAATGCAAAGCTTAACATTTTCAAATGTATTTAAGTATCATCAAGCAACATGATGCTGCTTGATGTTGCATCTTTAATTCTAACATCAATAACATCAAATAACAGTAAGTTCAATGTAGACATTTACATTGACACTTCTGATCCGATTAGAAGTGGAAGAACAGCTCAATCGAAAAAAAAGAATTATCACATAAACGCCTCAATCAGAATACAATTCTCTGATCGAAATAGAATCCCATACGGAATAAAAGAGGGGGTGTAGTCCGCTATAGTCAACATGTATACACTTATTCCGATTGGCTTGCGGTGGGTGCGGCTACATTTTAACTTGGAGAGATGGCATCAGCAGCTGCAGTAGTTCTCAATTGGTCCGTCTGTACTTTTATGTCGGGGCTTATTGTCCCGATAAGGACCGGTGTTCTGTACAGCATTATCCCTTACATTTATCATACAAGCCCAGACCAACATAAAGCTGCTTTCTCACCGCCGCGCGGAAACTCGCCGCCTCCATTCATTCCAACGAGGGAAGACCAGCAGAGGGCATGCGGTCACAAAAGCGGCTGAAAACCAGGAAGTGGTTGCCGCCCACGTGAACGCGCACAGATTTTGCCCTACCGCTCAGCTCTCCCCGTGTTGAAACTTTCGGCGGCAGCAGAAGCAGCAGCAGCCGCTTTTGTAAACGCCTGGCCCTTCAAAAGCGCCGTGCGTAAGAGACATACGAACGTACGCTTACCACTTTTGTGAATGCCATACATACAGTACATTTGGATTGCATAGATCTATTCCAATTAGAAATCAAATAGGATCAGAAATTTCCATGTAAGCACGGTTAGTGAAATCTCCTCCTGCGCCCCACCTATCACGTCTCTATTCCCCACCGGTGCGGCGCGCCCCACCTGTCACGGCGCGCCCCACACTTTGAGAACCGCTGTCTTAAGGCATGGGGACAGGAATGGGGTTAAGCCTGGAGGGCCCCTGTCAATATGCTACATAACAAGGTGCTGTCGGTATGATTCAAGGGTTGTAGAGCAAAACACAGAAGAGAGCGAAATTTAAATAATACACAGCCCAAATAAAACGGCCACTCCCGTCTGCCCACATTTCTCAAACAATGAAAAGTTTTGCGTTCAAGAACCTGTGATGAACAGGTAGGATGGATTCCTCTGAACCAATCAGGGTAGAGATACCCTGATTCGTCAGGAGTATTCTGGGAGCGGTCTCTCAGATCTAAAATGGCCTCTCATCGAGAGGCAGGCGCCCGGTCAATAACCTCAGAGCATCTCACCCACTGATAACCGAGTGGCTGTGGCATTTGAACAATAACACACACACACAAACCTTACCTATGGCACCTTAGACATAAACAACCAAGTACAAGAACTGAACTGACCTTATCGGTGATCTGCCATGTAGAAGAGCCGTCCGCCCGCTGCTTCTTCCCCCAGAGCATCACCACCATGCCTCGCATCTGCAGCAGGCTGGCACACACCTCCCGCATCCCGCCGGAGGCCCGGGAGAGCTGGCACAGGCTGAAGCCGTCCAGGAAGCTGGCGATGTGCTGGAGGATCTCGAAGGGGAGGCTGCTGAAGTGGTCGCACTGGGCGCCGAAGCTGCAGGCACTCCGGAGGGGCTTCTCCCCAGGCCTCAGGGGCAGCGACAGCTGCACGCCGAAGGCGCCCAGGTGCCGGTCGTGGATGACCCGGGAGCCCTGCACCGAGGGACAGAAGCGCCGCTGGGAGTAGGTGCAGCCGTAGTAGGCCAGGGGGCAGCGGTGCTCCATCCAGCCGTTGAGCCCGGCGTGGATGTCCCCGTGGACGTTCTTGAAGTGGGAGGAGAACTCGCTGCGCCGGAACAGCTGGCCGCACACAAAGGTGAACATGGAGCGCTGCTTGGTCTGGTAGCGGGCCACGCACTCCAGCACCAGGTCCAGCCGCAGCGTGTGGAAGGGGCTGGGGTTGGACAGCTGCGGGCTGGCGTGGTCGCAGGCCGAGGCCGAGCCGATGTCCCCCACCATGGTGTTGGTGGCCAGGATGGCCGAGGGGAAGGAGAAGGTCTGCGTGCCGAAGTCGATGTGGTAGCCGTCCACAAAGCGGCTGTCGGAGATGCCCCGGCCTCCGGGCGAGTCGCCCAGGCAGAAGAGCAGAGCGGCGGTGATCAGGTCGATGCCATGGAGTCCCATTGGGTCGTCGGCCACTTCCAGGTCCGACGTGTCCACCGCCTTGTCCGCCTTCTTGGCGCGGTACAGGTGGGGGTCCGACAGCAGGCTGCGATGCCCGTTGAAGGGGAACAGGCTCATGCCCACGTTCTGCAGCTTGCGCTCCAGACACCGATAGCCCAGCTCCACGGGGAGGTGCTGCAGCAGGTTGTTGCGGAGGTGGTCCGGCAGCAGGTAGGGCATGACCGCGGACGCGGCCGGGGGGAACGGCGCCGGTAGAGGCCCCTCGGGCTCCGCGGGGACAACAGGCGCGGGGCGGTGGCGCGCCGCGGGCCTGACGTAGGGCGCTTCGTCCAACACAACGTCCAGACACTCGTCCTGCTCGTCTTCCGCAAACAACTCCACAGAACCGCCGCGCCCCGCCCAGAGGGGTGCGTCCCCGTTGGTGCCTGCCGCGCCGGCGCAGTCCAGGCCGCCCACCGCCCCCAGCTCACACTCCGAGTCGGAGTCGCTCTCCCTCATGTCCACGCTCTCCGAGTCCTCGGCGTTGTCGTGCCGGCCGTGGCTGTCCCCGTTGGCTCCGTGGCACACCGCTCCGTTCTTCTCCCCGTTCTCCCCGTGGAGGTGGGCCGCGATCCCCTCCATGCTCTTGGAGCTGGTGAGGATCTCCAGCGCGGCCGCCAGCGTCCTGGTAGTCTCCACCGAGGCTTTGTAGAGGCCGCTGTACGGCTCGTCCTCCATGTCCACGGCCCCGTTGGCCAGCCCCGCCTCGGCCCCCGCCTCCTCCGCTGCGCTCTGCCCGGCCCCGCGGTCCGGGGGCTTGTCCCCGTGCTGGGAGATGGTGGTGGTCACCCGCAGCGACTCCAGCAGCATCCTCTGGTCCTGCAGGGCCAGGGCCATGTCCAGCTGCTCCACCTCGTCAAAGTCTTTGCTGAGGTTCTCGTACGACTTGCGGTCGGCGTAGCTGACGGGCCAGCGGTTCCACTCCATGGTGCAGCACACCACGCTGGCGGGACACGTGGCCAGGTGCTCCGCCATCTTGAAGCGGGCCATGGTGAAGGGGCAGCCGAAGCCCGTGTTGAGGCACGGGACCCCGCTCGTATGGACACAGCTCGCGGTGTCTCAGCTGGCATAGCTCGCGCCTCCTCCAGCTTGCATCCGTGGAAGACCGCTCCCGCACACCCAGAGGGCAGCCAATGAGGTCGCACGAGACGCCCGCCTCCGGTCTGGTCATGCAGCGTCTGTTGACACACTTCAGGCAGTGCGCGTGCTGGAGCTCCATGGTCGACACGTCGGCTGGGCGCTGAAGCAAGGCAGCAGCGATGGGTTAAGTCCTCAAAACCCTGGAACCAAAAGAAAAACAACCTCTTTCTCTCAATAATCCCACAAAATAAAAAGGTGTGAGGCACAAACACTAAGTTTAAGCGGGTAGGCCAACCGAGCAGTGAGTTCTAGGACCCAGCCATGCCCTGTAGCTGCAGTCTGGACACAGCACCCTACTGTTACTCCTAGGAACACTCTGGACAGCCGTCCCTCCACAATGTGACACACACGTCACAGCATACAGTAACCCGCTCACCTAAACATGCAGCGTATGTAGGTATGTTTACAAAGCCAACAAGCTGTTCAATGACATTTCACAACACCCGTCTTGGGTGACAGCGATTGCTCAGGGCTACTTGACCCCTTAACTAAAAGCCATGAGACGCTGCCACGAAACTCGATGACAAAGACAACTCGAGCCGTAAAACCTCATGATCCCCAACAATTAAACCCACTGTTTGGCCCTTTGACAACACCTCCACCACAAATAATGGGGTCATTAGGAATTAGTGGGTTTGGCGATGTGTGGAAAACAGGGCTAAGGGATTTGGGGGAGGGAGTTCTACATGGGCTGCGCAGTGATATAAATAGTCATTTTAAAAAACAACATGTCCCAAGTTGTCAATAGAGAAACCACATTGCTATTGTCCTGTAACTCCACGGCACATGCGCAGCTGGTCCTCTTCACCACACAGGTATTAAAGGAAAAGACAGGAGCTACACTAAGCAGCTCATCGTCCCCATTGTTGTTATACGTGGTATTGTCACTTCCTGATGACTTTTACCCTATGACCAAACTTGGGTGCCAATGAGGAGCCAAAACAACATCAACAACAGGGCCAGCAGGTTAGCATCACATAGCAGCTAACTCGCAGCGGCTAGGCTAGCCGGTAGCCTCTAAAAAAAGTGCTTACCCGAGTTAAGCTGCCGGTCCAAGAACGTTTGGTTGGCTGGCTTTCCTTTTTGAAGGAGTCCCTACTGCTCATGCGTCGATGTTTCAAACCGCAAACATGTTAAACTGAACTAAAAACAGCTCAGTTGACTGTTCAAATATTCAAGTCTTCTCTCGAACAGGCTGTGACTGGATTTTATCTTGAGCCGAGCAGACCTCTGCTCGCCGTTCACATAGTCGGCGTTTATTGTCGGTAGAGGTTGCGACCCAGTGTCCGGAGGTCCGGTGGGCGGGTACCTCCTCCGTAACCGCCCAATCAATGTTCCGGAAATGCAATAGTTGGTACAGCCCTCTGATCTTGATTGCTTGGTACCGGAGCGGGTAACCGCCCACTGTACGTTCAGACCCTTGGATCCATAGGCGCAGGGCGCTCTAGTAGAACGTCACCACGGAGAGGACCAATAGGATAGAGCTGTGAGCTGTAAATAGACAGGGCATGGAAATACCCCCAGGATGATATTGCAATTATATCAGATGGCTATTCTTCTTTATTGCTAAAAATACTATTTCATTTTTTGATTAACTTGTTTCACCAAGAAATAACGACGCATGATACTGATAAAGTCAGAAACGACATCTTTATTAGCCCATGTTTTGTGACAAAAAACAATAAGTTATTGCATATAGGCAATGTTTTAATTGTTTATTTGAATGCAAAGTAATTAAGTATGTAAATATTTTATTGTCTCTCTCACAAGAGAAATTTGCTTTGGGCACACAGAGAGACATATTTCTGTTACATTTTTTTTGCATTCCACACACTATTTACATACAAAATGGTATTGATTAACTGTGTATGTGTATAGGTGGCTGTGTGTGTGTATATATATATATATAAGTACTATATAATTATGGTTTGTATGAATGTGTGTATAATTATACATATGTTCATGTGTCTCAGTTTGTGTGTGTGCGTGCGGGCGTGCGTGCGCGTGTGTGTGTGTGTGTGTATGCGCGTGCGTGCGTGCGTGCGTGTGCGTGCGTGCGTGCGTTTGCGTGCGTGCATGATCTCATGATCTCCCAGCATGCACAGCCCCACTCAGGAGGCCACCTCTGAGATGTGGTGGATGTTGGACAGTGTGAGCTGCGCCTCCCGGGCCGGGTAGGACCGTCTGGACCCGAGCCACAGCCGGCCCAACAACCCGGCGACCAGCAGCACCGCCACCAAGAGCCCCCCCAGGACCAAGGTTCCTACAGAGGGCAAGACTCCAGCATCTGTGGGGCATGAGGACAAGGTTAGGGTCTGTGGCGGACTCCTCCTCTCTGTGATGGCTCACACACGTTTATAATCTCCTCTGTGTTTCATCGGTTGTAATGTGCATCGTTCTACGGTGTGTGACTGATGGATTTATTGCTGCTGTTTAATTGAACGTCGAGGACCACAACGGAAACACTTTTAAAACGGCAATAGGATCATCTTCCACCGGGTGTATTTAAAATGTAATAAATAAACTTTACAGAGCTTAGATTTGATGGGTTCTGTAAGTCTAACCCAACTCTTCGGCACGTCATTAACAAACCCAACCCCACTGCTCGTTAAAGTGTCAATCGCTGCAAGACTTCCTGTCTCACACCTGCTAACGCAAATGCTATCCGTCTCTATTATCAGAAGCAAATAAATGAAAATAACTCCCAAATCTTAGTGTGGTTAGTGCTTAGCTCTGAGGAGTCCTTGGAATCTTACTGTAATTTTATAGTACATGTTAATGGATGCATTTACGTGTGAACGGTAGTTGTAGAATTTCTGTCTTCATTCACCATCGTGAATCTGACATTATTTACACTGTTGTGTTTTCCCAGGGAGCAATGCCCGGTGAAATAAAGAAGAGTCAGAAGCATGAAACCATACTGATGTTTGGTTGGTCGCTCTCTCTCAGCAGTCGTCTGATTGGTCCGTAGGATACCGTATGGGACAGGGAAATGTCTCTCCGCGACCTCTCTAAGCCATCCTCCGTAGTAGAGCAGTTCTGGAAGTACATCAGGGATAATGATAGGGGTTCATCAGGGATAATGATAGGGGTTCATCAGGGATAATGATAGGGGTTCATCAGGGATAATGATAGGGGTTCATCAGGGATAATGATAGGGGTTCATCAGGGATAATGATAGGGGTTCATCAGGGGTAATGATAGGGGTTCATCAGGGATAATGATAGGGGTTCATCAGGGGTAATGATAGGGGTTCATCAGGGGTAATGATAGGGGTTCATCAGGGGTAATGATAGGGGTTCATCAGGGATAATGATATAGGGGTTCATCAGGGATAACTGATAGGGGTTCATTCAGGGATAACGATAGGGGCTTCATCAGGGGGTAATGATAGGGGTTCATCAGGGGATAATGATAAGGGGTTCATCAGGGGTAATGATAGGGGTTCATCAGGGGTAATGATAGGGGTTCATCAGGGATAATGATAGGGGTTCATCAGGGATAATGATAGGGGTTCATCAGGGATAATGATAGGGGTCATCAGGGAGGGATAATGATAGGGGTTCATCAGGGATAATGATAGGGGTTCATCAGGGATAATGATAGGGGTTCATCAGGGATAATGATAGGGGTTCATCAGGGATAATGATAGGGGTTCATCAGGGGTAATGATAGGGGTTCATCAGGGGTAAAGATAGGGGTTCATCCAGGGATAATGAATAAGGGGTTCATCAGGGATAACGATAGGGGTTCATCAGGGGTAATGATAGGGTTCATCAGGGATAATGATAGGGGTTCATCAGGGAGTAATGATGAGGGGGTTCATCAGGGATAATGATGAATAGGGGGTTTCCTTCAGGGGTAATGATAGGGTTCATCAGGGATATAAGATAGGGGTTCATTCAGGGATAATGAATAGGGGTTCATATCAGGGATAATGTGATAGGGGTTCATCAGGGGTAATGATAGGGGTTGCATCAGGGATAATGATAGGGGTTCATCAGGGGTAATGATAGGGGTTCATCAGGGGTAATGATAGGGGTTCATCAGGGATAATGATAGGGGTTCATCAGGGGTAATGATAGGGGTTCATCAGGGGTAATGATAGGGGTTCATCAGGGGTAATGATAGGGGTTCATCAGGGGTAATGATAGGGGTTCATCAGGGGTAATGATAGGGGTTCATCAGGGGTAATGATGGGGGTTCATCAGGGATAATGATAGCTGGTCACTGGAGACTGAGGGAAGGTTGCTTTACCGAATGGGAAAGTTATTTAGCTTCATCTTAAAATGAAGATCTTCATATGGATTTCAGATTGAACAGTACGATGACTTTCATCCGAAGCAACTTCACATGCATTGAAAAGCATTATCCATCTTGCCCAAGAGGGCCTACTGCTAGACGTATGACATTGGTTGTATAATACGATGTCCTTGAATGAATTCAGTGTTTGTGAACTAGGTGTGTTTCCATTGGCAACCTGTGTATCCTGATATCTAATTGATTGATGACAACTTTTAGGACGTGCAAACCATACTAAGCTCTGGGAGTCTATTCTAGGGACGAAAGCTGTCACTTGTCTGAACTGGTCTGTGAATACCGCACAGCGAATAACTCTGACATACACACACACACTCTCTCTCTCTCTCTCTCTCTCTCTCTCTCTCTCTCTCTCTCTCTCTCTCTCTCTCTCTCTCTCTCTCTCTCTCTCTCTCTCTCTCTCTCTCTCTCTCTCTCTCTCTCTCTCTCTCATCTATCTCTCTCTCTCTCTCTCTCTCTCTCTCTCTCTCTCTCTCTCTCTCTCTCTCTCTCTCTCACCGGCTGGCAGAGCCCTGGCGTGCTGTGGCAGATCTGGACGTTGCAGTGGAGGAAGACGTCCATGTACAAGCTGCCCACAAACTTGAACATCTGTAACCGGAACATGGCCTCTGGACCCTGGCCGTTCCTCAGCACCGAGAGGGTCTGCTGGTTGGACAGCAACGGGCAGCTGGGTGGGGGAGACAGAGAGACAGAGAGACAGAGAGAGAGAGAGAGAGAGAGAGAGAGAGAGAGAGAGAGAGAGAGAGAGAGAGAGAGAGAGAGAGAGAGAGAGAGAGAGAGAGAGAGAGGAGAGAGAGACGACGAGAGACAGAGAGCGAGGTGGGAGAGAGGGTGGGAGAGAGGGGGGAAGACAGTAGCAGTTATATTGTCCATACATCATGACAGAGAGAGTGGGGGGGAGACAGTAGTCTGTTATATTGTCCATACATCCTTTTTTTATAGAACTTGGGAGGGAGGGAGGGAGGAGAGAGGGAGAGAGAGAGAGAGAGAGAGAGAGAGAGAAGAGAGAAGAGAGAAGAGAGAGGAGAGAGAGAGAGAGAGAGAGAGAGAGAGAGAGAGAGAGAGAGAGAGAGAGAGAGAGAGAGAGAGAGAGAGAGAGAGAGAGAGAGAGACACACAGCCAGCCAGCCAGCCAGCCAGCCAGCCAGCCAGCCAGCCAGCCAGACAGACAGACAGACAGACAGACAGACAGACAGACAGACACACACACACAAAGGTGTCAAGGGGGCCAGCTGAGTTTGACATTTACATTTCCAATGCAAACA
Organism: Melanogrammus aeglefinus; assembly: GCA_900291075.1. Taxonomy (NCBI): domain Eukaryota; kingdom Metazoa; phylum Chordata; class Actinopteri; order Gadiformes; family Gadidae; genus Melanogrammus; species Melanogrammus aeglefinus. Next base: position 123,316 of record OLKM01000938.1, on the reverse strand, counting down.
CATTAAAAACATCTGTTATAGAGGGCAAATAATAGGAAGGAAAACACCGCTTCAATAACAATTAAACTGGTCAGATTAGGAGAAAAGTATAATGTCAGTGTTAGTTCAAACAATCCTCGCCAGCATGAGACAGATTAGCCAAGAGTATTTCCCTCTTCTGCATTGTGAAATCCTGGTGCGTTTCATTGCCATGCTGTTGCTAACGATACCAAACACTGCCCGGTTGCTAAGGGAATGCACAGCTGCTGGGCCGCGAGGCGACCGGCCCCGGACAAACAGCGGGGGGGTCAGGTGACCCGGCTCTCGGTCCAAGCCTCTGAGGACACTTAATTCTATCATAAACTCTCATTTCACATTTCATCACAACGTGGGAGTGCTGTGGGCGAGGGAGAAAACTAACTGGCAGAGGGGACAACAGTGTGTGTGTGTGTGTGTGCACATGCATTCATTTGCTGGTGGGGTTGTTTTGAGCATGGTTTTAACTGACGCTGTTGGACGCTGTATACGTTTATATACTTTTTTTGCTTCATACTATGTTTATAAGTTGCAATAACGTAGCATATACTGTCAATAATGTCTACCTCAACAAAACCTCAATAATGTCTACCTTGTCTAATAAGGTTGACATTAACTTGTTGCATATCATATGTTTTACTACTAGAAGATCACGTTAAAAGGCTTTTCCCGGTAGGGATATGATTCCTCAGCCCTATCATTGTGTTTACTATTACTAGTATCCATTTTATACTTTGTCATTTGTTGAAGATGCCTCTACATGCTTGGAGAGCAGCAGAATGTCAACAATACGGTATCTGCATCACCAACGCAGTCCAGGGTGCCGGACGGGACTGACAGACCTGTCCTTGATGAAGGTGTACTGGACGTTGCTGTAAGGGTCACTGGTGGGGGTGGCCCAGCATCTCTCTGCACGCAGCGTCAAGTGAGCTGGGATCTATGAGCCCGGAACAAAAAGACAAACATACACAAAACAAGCAATCCAAATGAGAGGCCAGTAAAAACCAAAACGCAAAACCTAAAGGTTTGAATGGATTGGAATGCTAAATTCTAGGGGTTGGCTTAGCTCAGGCTTGGCTAGTAACCGGAAGGTTGTTAGTTCGCTCCTCCCCAGCTGAGTGTAAAAGAGTCTGCTAAATGCCCAAAAATGTAAATGGTAATGCTCAGCCATTCCTGGCCAACAGTGTTTTGCTATGCTGCGTCACAGGGAACATAAGAAACAAATGTATCTCGCAGGTCAACAACAGCTTGGGTAAGTCTCCGTCACAGGCTAGTACAACAAGACTTCCAGGAACGACTTGGGGAGAGGGTCTTCGATGTGTGTGGGGGGGGGGACTAGGCGTTAAGGGGGGCTGGTGGGCCAGTTGTAAAGCGGAGCTGTGATCTAAAACTTTGATTACCGCGGCCGGCAGCGGGACTGCAGGGGTCGAATTACCGTCTGGTCACGGGTATAGGGTTAAGTTTCCGGAACGTTCCTACTAGGGTCTGCCACAGCAGCACAACATATTGCTTAATGCGGAGCCAGAGCCTCACGGTGTCCAAGAATAGCTGTCAATAGCAAGGATATTTAAGATGGCTTGTTTGGGCTTTGGTTCCTCTCTCTTCCCACAGTGAAGGTCACTGAGGTCACAATATTATAAATAATGTACATTATACGACTATCGTGAGTCGTATAATGTATATAAAAGGTATATGAAACGTATAAAAGGCGAATGAGGTGAATATTCTGTACCACTTCTGTCCCCCTGATGGTCATGGAGTAATGGGACGGGCGCACTACAGTGTATTTGCAAGTTAAGTTACCATGAATATCTTGACAAAGATGTCGTCCTCCAAGGTCAGGGAGGGCACCGTGGTCCACCTGTCCTCAAAGGCCCGGTCCTTGTACAGCAGCATGGACACAGAGAAGTTCCCGTCCTCCGTGTTCAGGGTGATCGTTCTGCAGGGAGGTTTCATTAGCATCAGATGCATACTGATCTCTTCTATTTTCACCACTGATTCAACAAACTCTCATTTTGAAACCAAAACGGAAACGTATGCTTGGTTGATTGAAATCGGGGGTAGATGGGGTATTAGTCTTTAGACGCAAAAATGATTCAACAAAAGTAATGGCTGCATTTAATAACTGACTCTGAGATGTATGATAGATCAAGCTACTAGCATACCCAGTGGACTGGACCCGCTGGGGGGGGCAATCTCTCCCTCATACACCTGGGACGACACCCCCCCATACTCACGGGTAGATTTTGGCTAACAACATGCCACCTAGCGGTACAATAGTGGTTCTACGATACTCTTAATGATTTATTTATTTTTTTGGGCATTTTGCTGATGCTTTTATCAAAGCGACTTACAATGGTAAACACACACATTGACACACCGACAGCGAGGTCAACCACGCAAGGCGACGGCCATCTCGCCAGGGGCAGTCAGTGTTAAGCGTCATCTTCAGGGAACCATCGACACTCAGCTAGGAGGAGCAGGGGATTGAACCAGCAACCTTCTGGTTACGAGTAAACCTGCTCTACCTCCTGAGCTAAGCCAATCCGCATGATGAGCACGGGGGGATCCACCTGGAGGGGACCCACAGAGTGCAGCCTTCTACCTGACGTCCACCTGGACCAGGTTCCCTCTGTCGGGCTGCTGCACCATGTAGTTGACGGGGTAGCGGCACACAAAGGTGATGTTGATGTAGTTCCTGGTGACGATGTCCGAATCGTTGTTGCGGATTGTGTTGCTAAACATGATGTGTGTGTCATCGTATGCCTGAATCACAGACAAAACAGGCAAGATGTAAGAATTCTGTATGATATACACGCAAACACACACATATATATACACTTCTATATACTTTTTACTTTATACTGTACACTGTCAATAATGTCTAGCCCAACCGTCTATAACGTTAACAAATAACTTTTTGCATTTCCATTTCTAGGTGTAGAGATATATGTACCATATACTTTAGGTATTTTCTATCTTTATCGCAATTCTAAGTTTGTATCTTTATAGTAATAACTGGCTTTACTTTCTGTTGTGACATACTGTACACACTGCTATGTTTTTTTTGGAAAGAGTCTGCAGAGTCAGGGTCGCTTAACTCCCTTTATTTGGTAAAGGTTTGGACTAGTCTCCATGAAGCAAAAGGAGGGGAATTGCATTACGCACGCGTGGAGATGCACTTAGTAGGGCATCTGTTGGATGCGTTACCTGGAGCGTTCTGGCCCCTGTTGTGACTTATCTACTGGCCAGGCGTGGACTCAGTTATGTGCTCTGATTGGCTAAGCATGGTGCTGAGCTCCCTCCCCCTGGATACCCGCATGTGTCTTTATGCTGTCCCTTGCGGCTATGTGTTGGCATTGCAACTTGGTTTGTGGCTATGTGCCGGAATTACACTTGTTCTTGTGGCCTTGAGCATCTGGGTCTCTCCAACATCCCGACCGCTCATATCTCTAGAATTGACACATGATGAATGGCCTCCTGTATGAGATGGACACCTCCCTAGGCTCCGGATTCCTCCTTAGCGTGAGAAAGAAGCCTCTTTAATTGGCAAGGACCTATGTGGCCTGTTGGTATGAATGTGTGCATTATGTTACAACACACACACACAGATATTTAGCCTATATAATATGATTACTAATATACACATACTATGATGTATAATTCACTCAAATGAGCTCCAGCGAAATGGTTGTGCGTGATACAAGTTACTACACAACTTTGACCCGGAAACGTCCACGCTAAAGTACCAAAGTTATAGGAGTCAGACGGTGCTGGTAAAGGGAGAAAGGGCTGTCCGTCTAGGTAACCATCAAAAACGCACACACAGACAAGAGACACACACACTTACCAACCTACCCACCTACACACACACACACACACACACACACACACACACACACACACACACACACACACCAATCCATCTACACAGCAACACACAAAGAATCATCTCCTACAAAGCACCGTCACCTCCAACAGTCATTCCAGTCCTCTCGCAGGCCTACACTGACTCATTGTAGAAGTGAGTAAGGCGGCCAGGCGGAGAAGGTTTTGGCCTGCAGGGCCCCTGGGGAGTTTTGTTGGTGGATGGTTCCTGTGGTCTCTGAGCGGAGAGGCTCCACCCCCAAAGCGTCCAGACGTCTCTAACGACCGCTCGGTAACACCGCGGGACGCTTTCTACACAGTGACCAGGGCTAGCGTATCTTAACACGAAATATAAATGATGAAAACCAACATGGACATGTTGGTTTCAATAGAAGAAGATGGCCTTCGTCTTAGGCCCAACCCTTCTCATTGTTTGCTCTCATTTCTTTATCTGCCCGGTTCGGGGTCCAAAATGGGTTGTGTTTCTTATTTTCTACGCCACAGGGTTGAAAGGCATCAGCCCTGAACCTCCCCCTTTCAGACGCAGCACCTAAACCACGGCGGGTATACTCATTTCAACTGTTATGCAAAAGTCCTAATAAACTTGTTGAGTGCGGCTCTTTGCTTTACGAGGAAAAACACACGCCGACGCACCACTGAAGGACAGCTCAACGACGCCTTGAGAACGAGATAAGCCCACAGAGAGTGAGACATGTTTGCCTGACACAATGTCGGCGATTGTTAGGAGGGGACACAAAGCAGCAGCCAATGAGAAAGAAGAAGACGACATAGGCCGGGGAATGAGAATAAAGGGGGGGTGATTTGATTGTGTACCGGGCGTCATGAATACTGAAGTGATATCATTTCCATGAAGAGCCGATAAATAGGTCTGGGACCACCCACACACCCCCCCACCCCTCCTTCCTACTCTGAATAAGGTCTGGGACGTTATGGGTGGGGTGGAGATACAACAGTACCTCCCTCCTCCCCGACTCACTTTCTATTCTCTACTTTGTCTTCTGTGTCAGTTAAAATATGCCTTTCTCTCTTTACTATGCGTGCTATACAGGCTAATATATGGGCTTATTACTGTCAAGTCCAACTCCTCCGACTCCAAGAAAACCCACAGTTACAACATTCAAGAGAAATAAAGGTTTGCCTCTTGTCTTTAGTCATTCAGTCGTTCAATTAACGTTTATTGTTGAGTTAGACAAACGCCAATTGATTGGCATTTGGAAGGACGCATCATTTAACTGGGGGTTGGCTCTGCGTCTCCACGACAACCGCGCGGACGTCGTAAAATAGATAATTTATTACGATGGGGATTTTATAATGTCATTGATGAGTGTCCAAGCGGCGGTTAGTCTTTACACAAGCCGCAGACATGTCTCTCTCTCCTTTCTTCACCTCCATCCAAATGACACAGCACACACGCACAAACTAAACACTTACCGGCACTGCTAAATCCATCTCCCCTCATTACCACCACCACCACACACACCACACACACACAACACACCACACACACACACACACACACACACAACACACACACACACACACCACACACACACACTCTCTTTCATCTTTCATCTCCTCTCTACACACACACACACCACACACACACACCCCCCCACACACACACACTCTTCCTTCCCACTCTCTCTCTGACCACACACACACACACACACACACACACCACACACACCACACACACACACACCACACACACACACACACACACACACACACACACACACACACACACACACACACACACACACACACACACACATTGCCAAGAAGTGCTTTTAGATAGAATTGTCCACTCGATGCAGTGTTTTGTAAGACATAGGTCCTACCAGTGTTTTCAAAAACCTACCAGTGTTTTGTAAAAAATACCAGTGTTTTGTAAGACATACCAGTGTTTTCTAAAAACGACCAGTATTCTATTTGAGACGTGCTCGTGTTTTATTTAAGATGTCCCAGGGTTTTATTTAAGGCAAACAGGTATTTCAGAGAAATCCTACCATCACTGTGCCGCAGTCCGAGAGGTTGGTTTTGATGCTGAACACATAGTCCTCTCCCGTCTCCACGCCCCGACACGCCGGCTCGTTCAGATGTAAGTCCCAGACCTACACCCAACACAACACATCAACACTCAACCTCAGCGGGAAACAAACCAACCCAGCGCACTGGATAGGAGAGTATGAAGGGTTGACATTTGCAGAAATGCATCAGTGAGAATCAAACCAGGGAATGGTCACTGGTTAATGGAGAGTAAGTTATGACAGGATCACACCTGATCCATACTGCTTGAACAATAGTTATGATTAGATAATAGGAACGGTCATCTACGCCGTAATGGTTATTTTTTAGATCAAATTAAATCAGCTGAAATGTTTATATTTCTCCATGGGGCATTTAGCATCTGTTTTTTTTCCCATGTTTGAGAAAACTTCCGATCAATGGTTGTATTTGGCCGTTGCTTTTTAACGTTTGTGGAGCGTTGATTCAGAACTGTTACTGAAAAGAATGCGCACGCTTGGAACGTTATGGACCAATCAGGCTTTAGTATTTAAAACTGCGGCGGTGTGAAGACTCACATAAACAGGGGGCACCTTGGTGAGGAAGAAGGCCTTGGGGATGAGGACGTCCATGCGGTTGTTGGTGCACACCACCGTCTCGTTGAGTTCTGTAACACCGAGGAAGAGGAAGAGGCACATTGAGGTTCATAGTGACGAGGATGGATTCCTCATGTTCATGACGCCTACTTTATCTGTGATTATTACAATCGATTTTGGATTGTGATAATTCAATTATAATTCCAATATCAGATGGGTTAATCTTCTAAAAGATATTATTTCAGTAATTCATGGTCCATAGTAATGTAGAAATGTCAAAAACAATAATTGTGCAATTGAATTATTGTTCTATATCAGGATATTAAAGCATTTTAGCTATTTCTATCATTACAACTGTGTGATAATACCCATACTTAAATAAAGAAATTGACTTCTTTTTGGAATTTAGCAAATTTAACCCCTAAAAATATCTTTTCCATATTAAATTTTACTGATGTTGTTCACATTATTTAAACAAAGCCGGGGCATTCTCAAACTCAGAATTTTTTCTAATGAAAAGCAAAATCATAATACATTATTATTCCATATCATATTTTGCAAATCCAAATTGTATCACAAAAAATGTGACACTAAAATGTCAAGTGTCCCCCGACATTCCCCCTGTCTCACCCTCTAACCCTGGAGGGAGCCCCTGGTCTGCTCCCCGGGGGTCTTACCTTGGTCTTCAGGCTCCGATACAGAGTTGGCCCAGGTGGCCTTCATCAGGCCCAGCCCCAAGCAGGCACACCACACTAAACCCACAGCTCTCATTCTGTCTCCCTCTCTCACAACTCAACCTGTTGGCTTCTGTAGACCCCGGGCTGCTCTGTGCTGCTGCGGTGGGCCCCACCTCTCTTTAGCTCCAAACGTGTGAATCTATCTGGGAACAACCTCGCTGTCACAGACAAGACGTAGTGTCGCCCCCCCCTTCCCTCCCCCCTTCCCTCCCCTCCCCCTCCCACTCCTCCCAAGCCCTCGAAGACACTGGTGTAATGAACTGGGAGCCTCCTCCCAGTCTTAAAAGACCATCTTGAATGATGTCCCCTCCACCCTCCCCTCGTACAACAATGAGATTCCGGGCGTGAATAGAGCCGCCAGAGGGGAGTCCAAGGTAACCCTGCCGCCAGAGACGTCCTGGTAAACAACCTACAGCTTGTTTGGTATCTCTGGTAAGGAGGTCTGGTGACGGACAGGAGGAGGGGACAGGACAACAAGCAGCGAGGCTTTGTTTGTGTGTGTGTGTGTGTGTGTGTGTGTGTGTGTGTGTGTGTGTGTGTGTGTGTGTGTGTGTGTGTGTGTGTGTGTGTGTGTGTGTGTGTGTGTGTGTGTGTGTGTGTTTGTTGTTTTATTTCGGGTCATTTCTTTTGTCCGGTTTACTGGTGCAGGAAGGACTGTCAGACAGACAGACGGACAAACGGACAGACGGCCAGGGAGAACGTTGAGACAAGGGCAGTTCACTGACAGATGCGTTTGGGAGGGTGATAGACAGAGGGTCTTCTACGGAGTGGAGAAGAACTGATTTTGAGTGTAAAAAAAAAAAAAAGTACATTTTCCTCCCTTTTGGAAACTGATCATCTTCAGAAAAAGGACACAAACGATTTTTCATCCAATTAGCCATTCTTACTTTATTATATTTATAAAACGCTGTTGATTGAATGTATTACAGGCCATGGGTGAAGGTTTTAATAAGGGATCCTTTTAATGAGGGACTTTATTACTGTGGTCAAACTGTGCTCATTCCGCCCATGGAAACAACACAACACCCAGACGGACAGTTACTGCAATCACCCCTCAAGAAGTTGAGCTTTATTTTATTTTTAGGACGATCGATTTATGGGATTCTCTTTCAAAGTGACTGGATCTTCTGTATTGTTTTGCAAATAGGACAAGCTGTCCGGAGGAGTTCTCCGTCTTCCTATCCTAAGACGGACGTCTGCACGGGTTCTGGAGGAGACTCTTCCTTGATCTTTGTGTTTTATAGGTCTGCTTCCTTCCTTCCTAATTCTTTAAGTAGGGCATTGAATTATGACTGGAAAAGTTAAAAAATACAACACATAAACCCGACACAAAATAATCTGGTTGGAACCGAATGCAAAAAAAACACCTGCCTCAGACAGATTTTTTTTACTCTGCAAAAATACATTCTACAATAACACAAATCAAAATCCTTTCACAATTGTTCCCCAAAATTGCCTACAATTCATTTGTTACATGAACAACATCAGATGGAAAATAAAAGACTGATCTAAGCAGACAGGAGGAACATTCATCCATCTCAGATGTATTTGAGTAGGATCTGAACTCGACCAGCCCCGGAACACACACACACACACACACACACACACACACACACACACACACACACACACACACACACACACACACACACACACACACACACACACACACACACACACACACACACACACACACACACACACACACACTAGAGCTTAGATCGGGCCCAGAAAATCAAGCCCGAGCCCGTGCACGCTCTGCCCGAGCCCGGCCCGACCCCACACATTAACTGTAATTATGAGCCTGAGCCCGATTCCAACCCGACATTTTTTTTAATACAAACTAGGCCTACTCTGCTAAATATATATGTAAGGGATTATGTGTAGAACGACGGTCATTATCGGGAAAATAAGCCCCTACAGGGCGAACAGGACACCGACGCGACGCGGAGGCGTCTTGCTTCGCCCTGAAGGGGCTTACTTTCGATAATGACCAGCGATGTTCTATACATTATCCCGCTTATTACACGGCTACTTGCCAAAACACATGGTGTGTCTTTTTACAATTTATTTGTTACCAGCATTCGTAGTGTTGATCAGCAGAGAAATAATTTGTCCGCAAAGACGGTGACGTCGCTTAGCAACCGAAGACGCTGGGGTTGACAAGTCACCGCACTACTACCCATGAAGTGAACGGAGCGTCCCACGGCGTTGAGACGACCCGTGTAATAAAGGCCTACAATATTTCTGTTTATGGCATAGATTTCTCCTCAGATTAGCCCAATAAACCAATGATCAAAATAAAACACTCGATCAAAGGCCCGGCCCGAGGATAGTGGTGGGAAATATCGACCCGACCCCGGGCTCGGGCAGAGAATCTAAACTCTAATGTACATCTATATGAGAGGAATGTGTAAAGCGTCGTGGCCCTGCAGTGCGGCGTCGTGCCTCAGAGGGGGTCTCTCGGATGGGTCGGTCTTACTGCGTGTTGCGGGGTCGTGGCTGTGTGGTGGTGGTGGGGGTGGTGGTGGTGGTGGGGGTGGTGGTGGTGGTGGTGGGTGGGGGGGGGTTGGGCCCAGCAGTCTAGCCCAGCGGCGCCCCGTCTTCTGTGAAGAGGTCTGCGAGGTCGGCCAGGTCAGCACGGACGCCTCCGAGTGCTTCATGGCCGCCGCCGCGCTGTGGCTGGACAAGAGACGGGAGGAACACACCCAGAGGGAGATGTTATACAACAGGAGGAGCCTCTGTGGCCACTCCCACACGTTAAAATAACACATCGAACGGAAGATTACAAAGGATTTGCCTGGTTTTACAAAATATTTTCAAAATAATGTAGTGGTTTGGAAATTTGATCATAAATATTAATATAGTATCATTCACCAAATTCAATATGAATAGACACTATTTCAACATGGTTGGTGCCTAACTTGTGGGAGTACTCAAAGATACATTGTAGATTAGGAGATCCTCACCTTTTGTCAGCCGTCTTCATCATGGCCTGCATTCGCTCTTCGATGGTGGACTTGATGAGGAACCGGTGAACAAAGGTGGGCCTGGCGCAGAGAGGAGGTAAAGTGGAATTAGAGCTCACGGCAAAGAACAAACAGGGGACTTGGTTACTAACAAACACTGTTAACCAGCGCACAACAAGGTCAACAAGGACTGACCAACAGTGATACCCTTTAACATTATTTGTCAATTTATCAAATATGTGAGCACCAGGCCCCTTTCACGTCACACCCAGATTTCAGCGGACCTCCCTGGGGGTCCCTGATGAAGGATTTCAAAAAGTGGCAGCGCGGATCCCTTAAGTTCAGTTTAATGACGGTGTTAAGGGGGCTGGAGGTCGCTGAACCCACTTGGTCTGGCCGATGCGGTGGACGCGCCCGATGGCCTGCAGCTCGTGGGCGGGGTTTAGGATAGGCTCCACCAATAGGACGTGCGTGGCCTCGATGATGTTCAGGCCATTGGAGCCCGTGTGCAGCGGCAGCAGCAGGATGTTGATCTTCTCCTCGTGCTTGAAGGAGCTCAGGTTCTCCTGGAGACCAGGCACACATGGCAGGAGGTTTAAGGGTCAGCGGTCGGTTAGTGGACCAATTAGTGCAATCGGCAAGAGTTCTGCCCCTCCAAAGAACTAATTTATTTTAAAGAGAAAAAATAATGTGGCGTGTAAGAGCCAATTTTAGTTTATTTTCAATTTGTAAAGGTGTGTTATTTTTATTGCTATATCTATATGTAAAGAAACGTTTTGAATAATATTTAATATGTTCAGTTTTGCATTTAGTCAGTTTTGCATTGTCTATTGTTGTTTTACGACCAATTAATGCCGTAACTTGTGGTTCTGCGCATGACTGTTGGAGTAATGTTTAGTACGTTGGTTATTGAGATGGGAGAAGTTTGTAGGTGTGGATCGAAATAAGTTTATGACCGTCGTCGTGTTTGCTTAGCATGTTCTATTGGATGAACATGTTAAAGCAAAAAGGGATTATAACTTTGAACATCTATTCGGTATTGGACCGGAGAACATGTAAACTTGGATTACCTGATGTTTTTTTTTTTTTTGGATAAATAAACCCCGCACAAGTTATCCTGCTTCCTCGTGAGTTCTATGGGTTTTTTTGGAATAAGATTGGATACGACACACGTGTCAAAGCATCGAATGACAATAACCTACAAACTATATGGCCTTTATGGTTAGTCGGCCATAACACAGCGCATGGGTTAGATTTTCTAAATGCAGAAACGTTTTATTGTTATTCAAAATAAGTTTAAAAGTTTGTAATCATTTAAATTTAATTTAAATGATATATTGTTAGAAATAAATGAATCATTAGAAGTTACATTGCGTTCATTTAAATGAGCTGTAGGGAGTGAGGGTCCCTGTTGACCATAAGCCGTCAGGGGGGACAGTGCACAGCGTCACGTGGCACACCTGGAACTTGTGGATGCCGTTGATCTGGGAGAACTCCATGGTGTTGTCGAACAGGGCCTTGGAGATGATGTCCAGGACACACTGCCACTGAGAGAACCAGAGGAAGAGCGTCAGCGGGGTCCTACCTGGATTAGCTCAGGTCATGGGGGACACTTGGCTATGGTTACCATGGAGAAAACAAGGCATTTGGCCCCGGGGTCGGTCAGTTGGATCTTCTTGAGGGTCCTCACAACCGCTTCTACTTTGGTAGAATGGCTCCCCTAGAGAGAGAAACAGGTAGAGAGACAGACAGGGTTAGGGTTAGCGAGAAGAGACAGACTATTGACATTTAACAACTTCCAATTCAAGTTTTTACAATATTTAGAAATACAAGGGATTTGAAGCTAGACAGATTAGTTTGGTTTTAAATATATAAAAAAAAAGAATGACAAGCCCTGCATTATTGACATCCTACAGATAGACACATTTATGATTAACCCACGGGTCAGTTAAAAAAAAGATTCAAACATTAATCTCATACCAGCAAGAAAGACTAAAACACAACACAACCCCAACGGAATGTCATCATATTCAAGGAAGTCTTTCCACCGAGCCACTCGTAAAACCGTTTATAACTCGGGGGACTCCTTCCCCACAGCCCAGGGGCCCCTTCTGGGGGCCTCGTTAGTCCAGGGTCAGGGCCGGGGAACATCTGTCCTTGACTGACCTTGACGGGGATGTCCTGGTTGCGGCTGGAGGCCTGGCAGGTGAACACGTAGGAGATCTCGGCGTGCGCCGTGGTCTGCCGGCAGATGGCGCACTTGATGGCGCGGCGCCGCGAGCCCACGCTGTACTGCTCCACGATGATGGAGATGCACTCGTTGCAGAAGCAGTGGCCGCACGTCAGCACCGCCCACTTGGGGCACGCAGGGAGGCAAAAAGGAACGTTAAGGGAATAGTTAGCTAAGCAACACCAACACACCGTTACAGACAATAGTTAGCTTACCACAACTGACAAACACTGCTAAAGAGAAAGGTTAGACAAACACAACCATGGCACCATTACAGAGAATAGTTAGCCAAACACAGCTAACACACCGTTAGAGAGAATAGTTAGCCAAACACAACTAACACACCATTACAGAGAATAGTTAGCCAAACACAACTAACACACCGTTACAGAGAATAGTTAGCCAAACACAACTAACACATCGCTACAGAGAATAGTTAGCCAAACCCAACTAACACACCGTTACAGAGAATAGTTAGCCAAACAAAACTAACACACCGTTACAGAGAATAGTTAGCCAAACACAACTAACACATCATTACAGAGAATAGTTAGCCAAACACAACTAACGCACCGTTACAGAGAATAGTTAGCCAAACCCAACTAACACATCGTTACAGAGAATAGTTAGCCAAACCCAACTAACACATCGTTACAGAGAATAGTTAGCCAAACACAACTAACATACCGTTAGACAATAGTTAGCTTACACAACTAACACACCGTTACAGACAATAGTTAGCCAAACACAACCATGACACCATTACAGAGAATAGTTAGCCAAACAAAACGAACACACCGTTAGACAAGAGTTAGCTTACACACTGTTACAGAGAAAGGTTGGACAAACACACAAACAACTTTACAGAAAAGCTAACCAGTTACCAATAGTGGTTATTCTTAAGATAGGTTAGGTTTGAGATTTCTAGGACAGAATAAGCATGTGCAATATGTGCACTAGAGTGCGATACAACACACCATTCTGAGATTCCAATTTTGTCCAATTTATCATACAATGAACACCTCTTTATAAGCTGGTCCATTCTATCTCCAGGAGTATTGTATTGAGGTATTAGGTGAACTAACCATATTGGATAAATCTGTTGTAGACTAGGTGGAATCGGCATCAGACAAATTGCACCACATTCAAGTCTTAATTTGTTTGTTCTTTGAGTTATAGTGGAGTGAATGGATGCATTACCTCCCACTCACCTCTTGCCCCAGGGGCCGGGCGCAGATCGGACATGGTTCAGGGTTGAGACCCCCGGTCTCCTTGTCCTGGGACTGGAAGACGAGACATAATGAAACCAAGTCAAGTTTATGGAGTAACTGTGCAAGAAAGAGACCCTGTGGCCGCAAGCAGTACTGCATCATGGTATTTCATTGATCAGGGCTTTAATTGTCTCGTTGTTGCTCTGCAAAATGGGTGAATAGGGATCTTTACAAATTATAAGACACCAACTATGGGGAGAGACACACAGCCGAACTGTATGCTAGTAAATTAGACTTTTTCTGCAAGTTAAAGTGGAAAATCATGGAGCTCAATGTGATGCATCTCTGATTCCTTCTGTCCCTCCAAAACGTCCTGCATTTGGTGCAGGACATTCTGTTCCTGCACTCACATGCAGTCCACTGAATTTTGGATGCATGTTGTTAAAAATCTATGATACTGACGCTGGTGGTCATGGGCATCTTCTAAAAGGGTTGATCTAGGGATCTAAGGGATTATCAAGATTAGGATTATGGCATAAAAAGGGACAGAAGTCAAAGACGCTAACGCCAGGCATGGAAGGAGTGTGGGCCGGTGTTCAGTGAGGGACGGAGCCCACCTTCTCCAGGTTGTTGAGGTAGAGGAGTTGGCCCAGCTTCTTGTGGAGCTGGGACTGGGCCAGCGCACGGTCGTTCACCAGTTTCGCTCGGTTCGTCTCCACCTGAAACCAACGGTGAAACCTCTGATTAACACCAAATTATCACCAAATACATTTCATCTTATCGCCTCCAAACAAAAAAAAGCAAATCTCAGGAAATGTGGCATTGATGATCGATTGATTCCCTCAGACACCAGTTATTTATAGTTACAGTTATTTCACAATCGCCACATATTCAACGTCCCCGCACCGTAACGAATGAACGCTTTCCGTTTTGCCTGATCCACACAACACAGAGGACCTCCATTAGCCGTGCAAAAGCACACTCTGCGCTACGGACGCATAAATTACACCCGAGAGAATGAAACTGTGCATAAATAATTCACAACCTCCCTGCAAAGGAAGGGCAAGGTGACGTCCCAGACATGGGCTGTATGGAGGGAAAGCTTCAGCAACATAAAGGCCCGGGCAAATCCTTTTGTTCCTATTGGTGGAGAAGCATGCTGTTGTATCCCATGTTGTGTGTGTTATTCTAGAATGTAAACCTAAAGACGACGACAGTGTGGAGACTCAAAGGACCTAAAGGTCCTGGATCACGGATCCAGACGGGCTCTCTATAAGAGTAATAAGTCATAAGCATGTCGGTGGGGCAAAAAGTCATAAATTCATAAAAGATTTAGAGAAATGTATTGTTCTCTCTCTCCATATTCATCTCTCACCAGTCTCTTTCTCAGTCTCTCTCAAGCCTCTCTCTCAGTGCCTCTGTCTCTGCTTCCCTCTTTCAGTGTCTCTTTCTTGCTCAGTGTCTCTCCGTCTGTCTCTCAGTCGCTCGCTCTCTCTCACTCTCAACCTCTCTCTCCCCCTCTCTCTTTCAGTGTCTCTCTCCCAGCCTCTCTCTCCCCCCCCCCTCTCTTTCCCAGTGTCTTTCTCCCGCCTACTCTCTCTCTCTCTCTCTCTCCCCCCCTCCTCTCTTTCCCAGTGTCTTTCTCCCGCCTCTCTCTCTCTCCCCCCCTCTTTTTCTCAGCGTCTCTCTCTCAGCCTCTCTCTCTCTCTCTCTCTCTCTCTCTCTCTCTCTCAGCCTCTCTCTCTCTCTCTCTCGCTCTCTCTCAGCTCTCTCTCTCTCTCTCTCAGCTTCTCTCTCAGTCTCTCTCTCTCTCTCTCTCAGCGTCTCTCTTATGAAGGTATTATTGTAGCAAAAGTCTTTAGCACCTGTAACTGCAGAATTTAAATGCGTACACTAAAGTCACAGTAAATTTGCAGTCGTAGATATTTATTTTGCATGTGTACTCTAAAGTCACAAATGTGTAACAGTACTAGTAGTATTAGTAGTAGTATTTGTAGTCGTAAATATTATATTCTACCATTGTAAACACAAAATAGGGTCTACGAGTACACAAATCTGTGTTACAGGTGCACAAATCCTTTTGCTACAAATTTTTGCAGCGCTAGTTGGTGCAAAACACAATTCGCACCCCGTCTACTCGTAATTTCACAAATCTGAGAACATGCTCAAAAGGTGTGCATTCGTAAACCCAAATATTGAAATAATGCATCTCAGAAGTTGCACACTCTGTGAAACATTTCGTACACAAATAAAATGAAATAAAGAAACGCTATGTTGTGACAGGTGCATCTAATAAGCGAGCACAAATCCATGTTACAACTGCTCAAATCTGCTCCTGCAAGTCTCAGCTGTGGGTTTTTTGCAGGTAGTTTTGCAACACGTCTAGGTGGTAAATGTGTAGCAAAAGTATTCGTATCCGTAGATGCCAGAGCGTCCGTGGGCGGAACAGGAATAGAATGTACTGTTACACATTTGTGACTTTAGAGTACACATGCAAAATAAATATATACGACTTCAAATTTACTGTGACTTTAGTGTACGCATTCAAATTCTGCAGTTACAGGTGCTAAAGACTTTTGCTACAATAATACCTTCATACTCTCTCTCTCTCTCTCTCAGCGTCTCTCTCAGCGTCTCTCTCAGCGTCTCCCTCTCTCTCTCCCTCTCTCTCTCTCCCTCTCTCTCTCTCTCTCTCTCTCTCTCTCTCTCTCTCTCTCTCTCTCTCTCTCTCTCTCTCTCTCTCTCTCTCTCTCCTCCTCTCTCTCTCTCTCTCTCTCTCTCTCTCTCTCTCTCTCTCTCTCCTCCTCTCTCTCCCCTCTCTCCCTCCCTCCCCTCCCTCTCTCTCTCTCTCCCTCTCCTCTTCCCTCTCTCTCTCTCTCTCATGCGTCCCCTCCCCCCGTCTCTCTCTCCCCCCTCTCTCTCCCCCCCTCTCTCTCTCCTTCCCAGGGTCTCTCTCCCAGCCTCTCTCACCTCTTGTGGTTCTATGATGTGGAGGACCTTGGGTTTGGGCTCTTCGGGGAGCCGTACACGGAGCCGCTCTGTGGCCATGCCCAGCTCGTCGATGGCCGACACGTTGTTCCGCAGAACCATCCAGTACTCGTGCAGAACCTGGAGACGGACCGTGGATTACACTACAGTATCAGAAATAGATCCACTACAGTATTAGAAATAGATCCACTAGATTCAGAAATAAATCCACTACAGATTCAGAAAGATTAACTATAAATTCAGAAATAGATCTATCGATTCAAAAAGAAGACACTATCGATTCAGAAATAGATCCAATAGATTCAGAAGAGACCCACTATCGATTAAAAAAGAAGACACTATCGATTCAGAAAGACTTCACTATAGATGCAGAAAAAGATCTAGTATAGATTCAGAAAGATTACACTATATATTCGTAAAAAGAGTCCAGAACTGATTCAAATATAGATTAGACAAAATACTAAAATAAAACATTTTAGAACATCGTTAAGAGAGATTATTTCTAAAGTCAAATTTCCAATGCCAAATAGCCCTTTTGAACTTCATCAAGGAGGAGGACTGCACACCTTGTACTCCTTCTTCCAGTTCTCAAACAGCTCCATGAACGCGTTCCCCTCCTCCACCAGCAAGGGGTCCATGCGCCGGGCCTTGGCGAAGGTGAGCACCGCCTTCAGGGTGCGCTCCGTCTCGCTGGCGGCCCACAGGCCCCGGCTGGTGGTGGGCAGCCGGTCGTCCACCAGACCCTCCTCGTCCTCGATCATCTCCTCGAAGAAGGCCTTCTGGCCTTTGACCCTGTTGGAGGGGAGCAGTGACGGCGTCGGTCGGTGAGTGGATTGGGATTGGAGCCGCGTTTTTTTTTTAAATTCAGAATTCCTTCAGTTATAGTCGCGAGTTTTGGAGACTAATCTTACGTGTGCGAGAACAGCTTGGACTCATAGTTTGTGAATAGCTCGTCTGCTTTGCAGAAGACACAACTGCAGTGAGGAATAGAGTGAACACAAAATCATACACCTCGGATACTTGCTCTCGTCCAATCAAATCTTTGCTACCGTGTCACTCCACGCTCGTACTTGTTGAGTGGCAGGCGTGTGGGCCTCAGGTGACAAATGGTGGCCTCTTCTATGACCCCCTTGGAGGCGGGACCTTCCAGCCTCTTCACAGCCTCCTGCACCGTCTTCTGCGACCTCATCAGCTCGTCTGTCTGCGTGCACAGGATCAGCTGCAGGCCACGCCCATCCCGGAACCTCAACACATAGGACAACGGCTTTATGACCCGCAGTTCAGGCATGTACCCATACAGTGTGTAAGGTGGAGATTAATGCGCACTCCCTCACTCCCTAACTCACTCCCTCGGTCTCTCTTTTGTTTTTTGATACCTCTGTCTATACCCGTCTGTCTTACTCTACCCGTCTGTCTTACTCTGTTTTATTTCTCTCAACCTGTCTCTCTCTCTATATACATCTCTCTACCCAGCTCTCAGTCTTTCTCTCTCCCTCGTATCTGCGATGATCCCAAATGTATAAAACTACCAAAACAACAGGGTACAAAATGGCCGCCCTCACTTGTCGGCCATGGTGAACTTGGTGGTCTGCTGCTTGTAGCTGCTGGAGAGCTCGTTGTGGACCCGAGACACCAGGTCCTCGTCTGTGGAGTTCTGGATCGCGTTCTGGAGGACGTCCATCCACCACGGGGAGCGCAGGTTCACCTTCAAAATGAAACACACATCATTTGACATTGAAACAAACTGAACCAAACTGAACCAGAATGAACTCCTATTTTTTTTTCTTTCTTCATAATGGATGATAGCAATTTAACCAAAACATACTTCATTGATTCTCGTAAAGGTTTATATTATTAACATAAAATCACACACATTTCATAGTGTTAATAAAATAACAAGCTTTTAAAAAAGATAAAGATACTATTTCTCAAAAAGCCGTTTTACTCCACGATTTTGAAATGCGGCGTAAAAAAAAAAAGACTCAAAAACACAATATCTCACATCAATAACACAATTCAGCCCAAACTTTAGCGTGTCATCAATGTCAAGCCGTCCCACCTTGCGTTTGAGCTCGCTGACTTTGTGCAGCACGGGCCGGAGGGCCTGCTGCGCGTCCGAAACCTCAGCGTTGTATTTGGTCATGTAGTGCTGCCGCAGATGCTCTGCCTGTGCACATTTACATTCCCAACAATCCATAAAAAATGACAACGTTGCTGTGTGTTATTGGTATCAGGGACAGGGATACGAGTAAGGGGAGCTCTAGGAAAAAAATTGACCTCTTCACTCAGGCGGCCGTCTCTGAGAGTAGGAGGTATCCCAGCATGCTTTGCACTCAGCAGCTCCATCAGGTTGTGGGTGGCGTGGAGACGCTGTGCGGCGAGAGAGGTGAGCAGACACAGGTCATTTATTTCATCCTCTTTTTGCCGCGTCGAGGAGTGTCATGGGTGTTTAATTTCGAACGCAGAGAAAGACTAACGGATATTGGAAAAACAGAAGGTGACTCACAACGGTAACGGTAGCAGGACGCAAAGGTTTTTTTTCCTCTTTTCTTAACTTAAAGATCCTTTAATTTGATATAAACAAAACCACCTCCATCTAATCCAACCCTCTTGGTCCTTCATTGGCATAGCCTTTGATATGTAAAACCAGGCGGCCGGGAGAGGGTACCTGCAAGGAGTCTGTTTTCAGCCGGTCTTTGTGTTCCTCGGACGAACGCAACACTTCTCTGTACATCTCCACCGCCTCGGCAAACTCATCTGCACAAAAACACACAGTCCCTCATTAGGGGCCTCCGTCCGCCATGCGCAGCACTTATATAAGAGGACAGAGATTTAAGACCAAACACCTCTGGGTCCTCCAGAACACGGCTATAGGAGCCACTTGAAACACTCCCGTTCAAACGCGGTGGGGCAGCTGAAAGGAGTGTGTGTGTGTGTGTTTGTGTGTGAGAGGGGCTGGGGATGGGGTATGAGATCACGGAGGCTGCTTTGTGTGTGTGTCTGTGTGCGTGTCTCTGTGTTTGTGGGAGAAGGGAGTTTGCGTGGGAAAGCGTGATTCAGGAGGACCGTCCTGAGTGGGCTTTGTGGGTCGGTGGTGTGTACCACTGATAATGTGTGCGTACACCTCTGATTATGATGATGTGTGTATACCTCTGATAAAGTGTGTGTGTACCTCTTATGGTGTGTGTGTGTGTGTGTGTGTGTGTGTGTGTGTGTGTGTGTGTGTGTGTGTGTGTGTGTGTGTGTGTGTGTGTGTGTGTGTGTGTGTGTGTGTGTGTACCTCGGATGATGTGAATGCCCGCCAGCCCGTTGAAAGCACACACCAAACTGTCGGTGGGCCTCCTCACACTCCACTCGACACTTCTTCTGCAGGGACTTTAGAAGCTCCTCCATCGTCATGGTGCTGGACACACACACACACACACACACACACACACACACACACACACACACACACACACACACACACACACACACACACACACACACACACACACACACACACACACACACACACACACACACACAACACACACACACACGCACACACACTGTATTGCAATCAAGACGATTAAATAAACGCCATGACCCCTGGATGAGTACCCAAGAAACGCCAGCTAGCGTCCTGATACTCTGAGGCAGCACATTAGCCAACGCAGCTGCCACCCACCAACACAACGGTTCTGTTTTCTTCTAGAAGCTTCCCGGTCAGCATTTATTACCATGACAATAAAATAGAATGGCCCTTTTGGTACTATCAACGTTTATCCTCATAAACAACATCAGCTACATCTGCATTTTAAATATCTCTTCAAGGATCATTTTAAACTGTATGGTAGGGTCAATATATTTATTCATAAATCTGCTTTTAATATTTATTAATATTTATAGTAAACATTCACTTTCAAACGAATCTGGGAATAAACCCATTATTTGAAGTAAATATCCATAATTTCAGTGTTCACATCCTCATCATTCATCCTTTTTCTTCCTTCTAATTTTAAAGATAAAACAGTTGTTTCAGAAACCCTTGTTTCAGGATGAATCTATAAAATGCAATACGTCACAAATAAATTTATATATTTCATAAATAACTTTTAAGTGTGTAAAGCAATGTGTATAGCTTTCCATCTGCAATTTTTAAATCCCCCGTGCAGCGTGTGAACACAGAGGATTGTGGGTATTTTTGTTTGTTAAGGGTCCAAAAACAAAGGAAGTGAAAAGGCCGCGAAAAGTGTATTCAACATTGGAACAGTGCTTGGTGGCGTCCGATGCCGTCAGTGGCGGTTTTAGGTACGGGCGAACCAGGCAGCCGCCCGGGGCGCCATATTTGTGGGGGGCGCCAAATCACATGGGGGGGCGCCACGAGCAGAAACCCCCCCCCGCGCTGCGCAGCGGTTTTCAATGAAGTATATAACATTGTGTGAGGAATTGGTGTTTTGGCGCCCCCTCTGGCTGCAGGCGCACCTGCTCGTTGAGAAGGTGCCGTGCCCAGACGGAATGAAACCCCCACTGAAGTCCGTAGGGTCACGATACACCCCCCCCCCCCCTGATAATGCCCAGCTAGCGTTTAGGGCATTGGCCGCCACAGTACCTCTTCTGCAGGGGAAGGAACTCCCCACGGACGGCCTGCGGGTGGCAGCAGGCCTGTCGGAGCCTCAGCAGTGGGTAGAGGATGGTGGTGACCGTGCGGCGGTCCAGGCTCCCCAGCTTCAGGGTCCAGTCAGAGATCTTGCGGAGCTGCGCCAGGGCGTCCTGGGAGCAGACGTCGTGCTGCCGGTGGTAGAAGTGGCCCTCCACGGGGGAGAAGCGCAGCCAGTGCACCTCCTCCGTCTGAGGGGGGATCTGGATCTGGTGGGTGGGTCACATGGTCAACAGAGCTGAAGACCCCCATCGTTTACCAGACACTGGCCCCTTCGTAAAGCTCTGACTTCACAATTAATAATACATTTAAACAACAGAAAGAACAATCTGCCTTGTAGCAGAGTTAGTAGATTAGTTCCAATATGATATATGTAGACCACTCTCTTGTATACCTAGCACTAGTACAATTTGTTGACAACTCGCATACCTGGTCAATGACGTCCTTTTTAGCCGACCGCCATAACAGTTGAGCGACCACGCTGTACAGAGGCTCTGTGTTGCCGCGGAGATAGGGGCGGTACAACAGATGGTCCCACCAGCGTTTCACCCAGTAGGGGTCGACGCCGAGGAAAAGCACGAGACCGTAGAGATCTTTATGAGAAATCAACAACAAAAAGTTTAAAGGGTATCCAAACTTAAATATCTGACCGCAGAAACAGCCCAAACCTATGGTCGAACGTGGGTTACTGCAACTGCGCAAATAAGGTCCACAATTACTATTAGTAACACCCCCAATGCTGTTGTTGGTTTGACAAGTGACATTCTCACCGATGACTAATACTAGACCATTAGTCAAGAACTCAAAGCGAGAAATATATTTTTAAAGCCGGTAACTGTTACTTACCCTCTAAGCCTCTCTGGACTGGAGTTCCACTGACACACCAGCGGTTGACCGATGCAAGACGCAACGCCATTTCTGCTGCCTAGCGACACACAAGACGTGGCGGTGAGCACATTGGAGGGTGGCTACGAGATATAGGCTGTGGCCAAAGCAATGGAAGAACAATCGGGGAAGAAACAATCACAGCGACGACTTTAAATTGGCATTAGCCTAACGGCTGTGAACCTGATTGCCAGTAAAAAAAGAAAAGGAGAGTTTATGGCAGTTAAAAAATATAAAAGTAAAAAAATATATAAAACTCACTTAAAGAAATTTTAAAGTCAGGAAAACGTTTTACAACATTGGTAGTTAGATTCCCTAATAGTGAAATAGTAATAATATTAATTTCTCAACATCAGAAGGACAATACAACTCGAACCAACGCACAAACTGAAACAGTGAAATAACTCCTCCACCGACCCCCCCCCCCCCTCACCTTGGCGGTGGTACATTCCACTGTCTGGGCCTCGTCCAGGCAGATGCGCCACCACTCCACGGCCACCAGGGGGCTGGGCACTGCCATGTAGCGCTTCTGGTTGCGGAAGCGCCGCCCGTCCTTGCTGTTGCTGTGTGGGATGTCCACGTAGTTGAGCTCCGAGCGCAGCACGTCGTAGGTGGTGATGACCACGTCCTGCTCCGCCAGCATGCGGGGTTGGATGAAGCCGTGCCGCTTCACGCCCTGGTACACCTGGGGCCACCAGAGAAGAACGGTCAGGAATAACAACAAAGGGTCAAAAAGTTGGCTGGCCAATGGAAATAACAAACTACCAAAGCAAAGACTTGGACAAAGGTTCAATAAATATAAATGTATGGATCTCCTTGTCTGACCCTGTAATGCTCTTAAGATATAAAGACAACATATACTGTACACTCCTAGAAACTGCTTCTCCTGAAGTTAATGCGAGTGCTGAAGTGCAAAATTAGGTTGGAAATATGTTTTAGTAAAGCCAGATAGTTTAAAAAAGGGCACGTGTGCCACCACTGGCACTGGGCAGCATAATCATTGGCACACTTAAAAAAAATCAAAAAAAAATCATTACTACAGACTTTTTTTTGCACTTTATTCTGTTTTGGGCATTTCCTCCCAGTGCGAAAATGTTTAAATTAGGGATGTATCGAATTTTTCGGCCAACGAAAAATTTACGTCCGAAAATAGCCCAAAAGCGCATTTTCACATCAAGATATTGATGTGGATGGTTCCAACATTCTCATATATTCTCGTTTTTTACATTTCTCACAGTGCAAATATGTTTTTGAATGAGTTTCTGAAAATGGCGTTTTAAGATGGGACATGTGTAATTATAATTTGTAATCCCATGTAGCAAATATAACAACATGATTGTGGACTATATGGCAATAGTGCCATTCCAGGTCTTCTGGAAATGTTTTTGGTCGCTGTGTCATAATTCATCTTAATTTAATATATTGTTGCTTAAGGCACACTCATTAACGAGAAAATGTCAAACTGGCACTGCATGTTGAAAAGGTTGCTGACCCTTGTTTAAAACATAAAGAAATGTTAAATGGTTTAAATCAAGTGAAGGGATATGAACCGATTCTAAATTGAGTCAACAATGTAAAATTTCACACCATTGAAATAATGTAAAATGGTTGGAAACAAATAAAGTGTTAACAAATAGCTAAAGCGATAAAGTTGTAATACATTTCGAGATAAACTACTGGGCTGTTAAAGCTGATAAAAGTTTGAAATTGTTGAATCAAGTCAGTGTGTGTCTAGTCTGGTGTGGTGGACTTGTTAAATGTTTGAACGAAGGGTACCGGCTAGTAACCTTATATCAGAGAATGTCTAAGAGAATGAACCCATTGACTTCCAATGTAAAAAAAATGAAAAAAAGTCATTATCTTAAAAAAAAATCTATTTTTTTTTAACATTTTTTTTAAGAAGGACAATAGTTGAGCGCCGCATGCAGCACTCACCCAATAAAAAACAAAAGCATGATCATGCTTTAACCCCTAGAGGACAGCCAACTCAAAGTAGAAGACTGGCGTGTGCATGCACACTTTAAAATAAATCAGAAACCAGAACACAGATCGACACAACCAGCCTCCACTGCTCCTCAAACTGCTCCTCTCACCAGCACGCGCAGCGAGGAGGAGCTGACGTGGCGCTGGATCTCCTCCACCCACTGGTGGCAGATGGAGCTGGGGGAGACGATGAGGGTTGCGCCGGTGGCGGGACGGGCGTCATGGCGACCAGGCAGTGGGGGCAGTAGAAAGGCGTGGTCTCCCGGCTCTCCTCCTTGTAGTTGACGCACTCGGCGTGCTGCCACAGCTGGCAGTGCATGCACTGCACCCGCGCCTTGTAGTCCACCAGCCCCAGCTCCCCGCAGATGCACTCGAAGCGGTACGCTGGCGTGTTGAACGGCGTGAGGGACGCCCGGGTCGCAGGCGGCGGCGGCGATGACGATGGCGGCGGCGTCCCCGCCTGTGGGACGGGGCTCGTGCGTTCCTCCTGCAGATCGGCCGTTTCTCCCCGGGTCGCCACTTTGCCTCCGTCGCGGTGAGGCGACGTTACCCGTGTTTCATGTACTGCCACCTCAGAGGATAGCAGTGCCTGGGAGCTGTCCACGAGCGGGCTGTCGGCTGACTGTTCGGCGTGCGCCAGCCGCGGCGTGGCGTCCTCAGACCAGCGGTGTTCCGGGTCTTCTACCGGGGACGCCGCCGGCGAGACGTAGTCCACCTTCTCCTCCGCTCGCCGCTGGGAGGTTCTCCTGGGGGGGGCCTCTTTGTTTTTGGAAGGCTGACCAAGGAAATAACATGAGAGGAGAGACAGAAGAACACAGTAGCTAGGGTGTTCAAGTCCCAGCCGAACGGTACTGGGTTCAATCCCCAACATACACAGACCAAACCCGTAGGTACCACTGGAGCGAGAAGACGCCCTGTCCAATAACTACTCTTTAATGATACATCTGCTTTCACTTCAAATAGGAGAATAAAAGTGTCCTCTCAATAATAAAAAAGTGGGTAAATAGCAACTTTAGGAAACAAAACAAAGTTGGACCGAAATTGACCAGACTCACAGACTTAGTCGGCGTGGCAACCGCGGTCTTCTTCTCCTTGTACTTCTTCCCCAGGCGGAAGGACCCGGCGAGGCCGCGACCCTTGACCCTGTCCACGAGGCCTTCGTCGATCAGCTTGACCAGCGCGCGCCGTATGTGGTTGCGGTTCTTCAGGAGGTCGTAGCCGTAGGTGGAGCGGAGGTAGGTGAAGATGCCGTTGGTCGACGCCCCCTTGCCAGAGCGCGTCTCCTTGATGGCGGTGAGCAGCATGACGCGCACAGCTGACGGACAGAGCGCCGAGGTCAAAGGTCAAATCAAGTGACTGATGGCCTGTATCCAAAATATAGTTTGAGTACGTGTCAAATGCCTACAGTAACATACTGCGATTAGAAATCGTTATAGTCACTGAGGTTCACCACAACATGTTGGTTTATTTAGTTCTTCTTATTTTACTATATTTAAAAAAAATGTTATGTGCATAATACAGTATGTATGAAGTCTTGATGGGTCCTTGCCCACTTTTGTACTGATTACTGAGCCTGTGATACTTTTCTGTGATCTATAAATGTACATCCACAGACAGCGTAGTGAGAAGTATCATATGTATTATTACTGACTATTGTATGGACCTGGAAAATAATAATAAAAAAAAGAATTTAAAAAAAAAAGAAAGAAAAATAAATCATCGTTATTGTCGTTTTCATCTGCAGGACTGCATTCATAGCTTTGTCATTATACAGGGTTTCTAGATATTGGATATTTTTTGACCCTTCAGCTAAAATCAACCAGTACTCAGAGTCTACTACACTATCCTGCCAACTATTTGAGGTCTAGCTTTTGTCCGATTTTAGCCTGGTGCCTTAGATGAACCACTATATAGAAGAGTGGAAGTGATACACATAAGGAACAGCCCTGGTTATCAAGATGGATTGATCCAGTTACTTACTGGGGTAGGAGATCCTGACTTTTGGTACAGCTTCTGATTTGCAGACTTCCTCCTTCTCCAGCTGTGGTGGAGGTACGAAGTAATTCACAGACTTCCCCTGATAAAACACATAGATGGGAAATCAATATACAGTTGTATATCAATATACATAAATGACATGAATTCATTAAGCATTTAAAAATAAGAACAAAAATAATAGATTCATTCATTATTTCTTCAAAATAAAAAGTAAAAAAAAGCCAGATTTGGCAGGATAACTTCTACCTTACGAGGAGTTGGGACAAGAATTTTTTGAGAGCCAAACCAAACTGTTTTCAGCTGTGATATCAAAAGGTGATTTTCGGGGCAGCAGAGAAAGGTGGACGAGTGTGTCTTCTGGAGGGTCTCTCACCAGGGGCAGGGTGAGGGTGTCCGACTCCAGGCCCTGCCGGCTGTGGCACAGGATCAGGGACAGGACCTCCACGGTCTTCCCCAGGCCCATCTCGTCTGCCAGGACCCCCCCCGGCCACTGAGGCCCCGCCAGGGGGAACTCCCTCATCAGACTGTGGACAGAGAGACGCACGGCCACTCAGAGTGTCAGTATGAGGGCGACTGTTACAGAGGACCCCCATTTGGGCCCGAGGATAAGTTGGGCACCTCTATCAAAATTTCATAGATGCATAACTTTTTGAAACATGATTTTCTTTTTACTTTTTATGAAAATGTCTCGACTTTCTAAAACATACTTTGCTTGAAACTTTCCAAAAAATAAAACCGATAATCCATTTAATCATAGCTAGTTTTAATCTAAATGATCACATCATGATACACATAACAATGCTCATCGCAAGTCCAGGTTTGAAGCGCATCGAGGTAACTTCTACCTTATGGAGAGACAAGAATATTTGCGAGTTATCCAAATAATGATGTCATTCAAAAGGCGATTTTCGGACAGCAGAGCAAGTGTACAGCGCGACTTCGCCGTCGACTCGCCTCGACTCGCCTCGACTCGCCTCGGTTCTTTTTGCGTTTCCACTAGGGAAAGTACCTGGTACCAGGTACTATTTTAGTCCCTGCTCTGGTGAGGTTCCAAGCGAGTCAAGCCGGTACTAAAATGTGACGTCGACACACTGCTGGCCGCTGATTGGTCAGAGAGTGTCGTCACTCGTCTCATCTTCGGCTTCATACTGCTGTACGGCTTCCAAAACTCTCCTGTACTTTTCTGTTGTGTTTTGTCTCGCCGCCTGCAGCCTTTTCTGACTATCTTCTTTTGCTTTGTTTGTGACAAAAAGCCACAGAACGAGCAGCAAGTACACCACTGCCTCCATGTCCTCCATTGTTTGTGTTTGTGTTTGTGTCGCGCATAGAACATCCCTTGTGTCACGCAGTTTCGCTCCGCCGTGCTATGACGACCCCGCCCACGTTGAGTAGGTACTTTTTGTAATGGAAAAGGAACGTGGCCGAGTCGAGGCGAGCCGAGGCGAGGCGAGTCGAGGCGAGTCGTGCTGGAAAAGTGTAGTGGAAAAGCGCCAATTGAATAGACGACGCTGGACTCACCAGCCAGTGAAGGGGTTGTAGTACAATTTCTTCCCGCACAAAGTGACCACCTCACGCCAGAGAAAGTGTAGCGACGGTTCTGTGGAGAAAGTGTGAAATGAATCCAGATAATGGAAACCATGAGCGCTTTTTAATTAGAAGCTCGATGATATGATGTTGGCCGTGTATAAATGGGTCTGTTGAATGGCCGTGGGTAACGGTGTCTGCTAGGTACCGGGGGCTACGTAGCTCCGTAGCTCCCGGCCTGCAGGACCCTACCTTTGGGGGCGCTGAGCCTGTATCGCTCCCTCCTCAGCATCCAGTTGACAGCCTGGCTCTGATAGGGTCTCAGCACGGGGATGAGGGCCGTGTGCTGGACGTCGTACGGGGGCTTCTGGTCTCCCCGCTGCTGCTCCTGGCGCTGGTGGTGGTGCCTGACGTAGTCGTAGAGCTCCTCCACGTTCTGACGCTCCAGGTCAGTGTCGCCGTCCACCTCCTCCGTCTCCACCACCTCTGAAGAAAGAGAGAGAGAAAAAAAGAGAGAGAGAGAATTTAAGAAAGAGAGAAAGGGGAGAAGGAGAGAAGGAGAGAAGGAGAGGAAGGGGGAAAGAGAGAAAGGAGAGAAAAGGGAGAAAGAGAGAAAGACAGAGAGAGTTAAGAGTGGGGGTGTTGTTGACCTCAAGGCATTGCCTCGAGTGTAAGCCAAACACTGGCCTGCTTATGGCAGGCCAGTGTTGGAAATGGTGGAAATGGGAGAGTAATTTGTCGGGTATTTGCGGTTTCTTACCTGGTATAATAAAGTCATAGAAATATTCCATTAGCTTTTGCATTAGCTGGTTAGCCTTCTTTAGCCTGGAATTCCCCTCGCCCAGGAACTCTGGCTTGCTTATCCCCGCCTCCAGCAGGTATATCCCCACCTGCAGTGTCAAACAGTCGGTCAAGCGGCAAAGATAGAACTACTTGACACACAACAGAAATATAAAACAGACACAGACACTTGGTTGATAGTAGACACCCAACCATCTTCTGAACACCTGTAAAGACTTTACTGACTGTGTCCAAGGGATGTGTAAACATTCTTCTCTGGCCAGACGTGTCATTATCAGCATACAACAGTTACATCGAAGATGATGCTTCTATTCTATTTATTCGATTGTTTAATTATTTTATTACATTATATCGTTATTTTCTTCAACAACATCAATACATATTTATGTATCCAGTGTGTGACCTAGAATCCTGCTCACTGACAACCATTGTAGCGGTTTGTATTCTGAGGTGAATGTACCTGGATGGCCTCTCCTTTGGTCTGGTGACAGAGCTGTACCACCCCTCTCTTCTGCAGCCACTCGATGTCCTCCAGCTGGACATTACCAAGGCTGTGCTCTTGGGTACACGCAATCTCCCCCTCCTGCTCCTTCTCTGGGGCCTTCCCCGGCTCCCCGGAGCTCTCCTCGTGGCTCGAGTAACGGAGAAACACCCGCTGTCCTGTCCTGCGCAGGGTAAACGCTCTGTGCTCCCGGTCAGGATCAAGGACCCTATCAGGTTTTGAGGCTGAACTCGCCTATCAGCGACTTCCAAGCGGGAGCCAGCGTCGAAGTAGGAAGCACCGAGAGCGACAGCGAGGCCGACAATAAAGCGACCGTTGCGTCCGAGGACGTCCCATAAAGCTCTTCCTCTCCCTCCCCTCGTTCTGGGGTGGATCCGCCGGGGGTAAGGACAGAGCCCACTGGGGGTGCTGGTGTTGCTGAGCAGCTTGGCATCGGGTCGTCCGTCTGGAGGACTTCACATTCCCTCTGGCGATCCTCAAGCATGTTCCAGTTTAGCTTCTTCTTGGCCGCGTCGTCCACCCTGACCGGGGGAGCGCGTTTTCTCCTGCTGCTCATTCTGAAATACTTAAAGATAATAATGAGAACAAGATAAAAGTCAGCAAGTACATATTTAGTATATTCAGTTAAATCATACAGGTTGTAAAAAGTTTGTGAATATGGTGTATGGACGTTTTTTAAGGTTTCAGTCTTATGTGGGTTACAGCAATAGAGCAAATTATAAATGTCCATAATGGGGGCTATCCTGTGCTGACGCCCAGTCTTATTTAGTTGTCCATTTTGGTCAGTGCTGGATGACAGTTAATCTTACATACATTCAACAATTGCAAGCGCAATAACAACGTTAAGGTATTCTCCTAGGCTATAACTCGTTAAGTGAAAACACATGTTATCCTAGAAGATAAAGTTGTGGTGATCAGCCCTGTAACAAATAACGCAACTATTATACAAATGTATTCTACTTTGAGCAGAGCAGTATGGGCTCAAAGCAACCCATCGCTGGGACAAAAACACCATCGAAGCCCCGTACCTCTGTGCGCCTTCAACCACACACTCCCGGAACAATCAGCCGTCCGCTTATCAGCAAATATTCAGTAATTCCTGCAGAAACTGCAGACCTGCCGCATCCTACTCGGAGTGTTTTTGTACGCCATTTTTAAAAATCGGAAGTGACGTAGTGGTTCAGAGACGATACTTTCTTTGCAGCATGAAGATTCATCATCCGGAAGCGCACACAGCTTTTGTCCGTGATATTATCCTTAAAGGGATACTTCACCCATTCAGAACCGGTGTTCTATCATTATAAAAGTCGCTATGGAGTGGCGAAGTCACGCCTTTTCCGGTAGAGCCCATGGGACCTATTGAGATCGAAAAATATGAACGGGTTTCAATGGAGAGAAAGTAATTATCTTCTGGTCCCAATCGTTTTATTCCATGGATTACACGTATGTTGTTTGTGGGTTTTAATGATAGTTTTTCATGCAAAGAAAACTAAAAAAATTCGCAAAGAAGTTGGATAATGTTAGGTTGTGTTTGGGGCATGGATAGGTTTGAGGTCGCTTTGTGAACTACAGCTCTTCGCTTCTCTCGACGCGGATGATATACGTCATCCGCCCGCACTTGGACCTCCGGTACAGACATGGCGATCGCTTTTTTTTTCTCCCAAGGGGGGGAATAAAAGCATCGAAAGAGGTGAAAACCATTATAAATTGGGGCATAAATGGCATAAGAAATTATTGGGGCATAATTTCTTGTGCACAGAAAGTATGTCCTTTGTGCAAAGAAAGTAGGTGTTCAACGCCTTATATACCATGGACCGTTTTATTTGCGCTGCAACACCCGAATTATTTTGAAAGGAAGGTTATGCGATAAAGTACTGACTAAAATGCTATTAGCTGCGTTCTTATACAGTCAATGCATTTGTCTTTACTGGGACCATTCCGTAAAAACTTTTCCAAGAGTGATGTGGTGTGTATATATTTTTTAGAAACCATGTCTACCGTAAGGCTCTAATTTAAATCCATGCGCTCAACAATATTGCGCTGCAACGTGTTTCCCTGGTGCTGCCTGCTTTGGTCCTCAGCTTGAAATACTGCCCCCTTGTGGACATTTAGCAAGCTTACCAATTGGTCAATCTTTACCTCCCGGTGTGCGTGTTATAATTCTGTTTTGTATTTTCCAACATCAGCTGAAATCAACGAAAGCCATCTCTCCTCTGGATTGGCTCGCTGGGTCACTGGGAATCAGTCGAGCCCGGAAAGGGGTCCTTCCCCAGCCTGAAGGAATTCCGCTACAGGAGGACCTTCACTTTGCCCAAATGGAACGGTCCCATCATCAGCTTTATGTGCATGCGTTTTGTGGTCATTCAAAAACAATGCTGTATTGCATTGTATAGATTGTATATAGATGTCATTTTAGGACCTGCACAAGCTGTCCAATATGACACTAATTATGTCACTGCAACTTTTATGTACCAAGTCACGTGGTCAATGTTTGATCTTCAAACATAAGCCGGTCTAGCTATGATTGGCCCTGGTAGATCAAAATGGCAGACCGATAATTAGTGCTATGAAAAACGCATGTGGTTGTCCTATGACGACACTTTTTCAATTGAATGATCCTTCGTTCCATCTCTGGACTTGTGAAAGCAAAAATGACTCCATTGTAGTGTCACCCTGTGGCAGGGAAGTGGTGGGTATCTATAGATGTTGGTCTAGGATTCTGTGGCACCTGTGTTTCGCAGGTTCAATGCCTGCGATGCGGAGACAAAGAAGATACTTACACAGGGAGTGTGGCTTCATCCGAATGCAGACGAGCGTCAACCGAGTGGCGTTCATCATCGCACAGAACTCGAACTCAACATTCCTGATTCTGAATAATAGGCTGACATGCAATGGAGCAGAACACGTCAACATCACATGGAGGGAGTTTGGACACCCATCCAACGGGTACTGAGTTTAACCCAAATATGTGTAGCCTCTCTTTTGAAAAGATGCATGCATCTGACTTTCCTTTGTCAGTAGTTTGGGCTTAAAGGTGTGAGGGTGATTAGCCATTAAAAGCTGTTTGAAAATCTGCCTTTTCCTGGGTTTCAGTGGCATCACAAGTGGGTGTGTCTACCTAGCTGTATGATGGATAGGCAACATTTGCTACAGTCCACTTGGTAGGCTGGCGGACTGATCTATCCAGCACAAATCTAGGTGGACACTCCCACTCGGGATGTCGGTAAATCACAGGAAAGGGCAGATTTTCAACCAGCTCGTAAGGGCCACACCAGGTGGCAGAATATCGCCCCCTTTAATCAAAAGTCTGATATAAGATGTGACGGCCCACTTGGGGACCATCTACATGCCTGATGGCTTTCAAGTGCCCCGCTGGATTTCCGAAAAAAGGCTCAGGCTCAGGATTTTTTTCTATCACCCATGTATCTATTTTGGACATGATTCAGCTGAGACTCTGTGTGCAGGACTGGGGGAGGTGGAGGAGGGGGAGCTAGTGGGGCAAGCAGCTGAGCCTACAGAGCCAAGCTCTGGACAGGCCTTTTTTTGCCAAGGAGCCCCACGTCAAGGCTGCAGTGTGGGCTCTAACGAGCCATTCATTATTTTTTAATCATTTTTCTTCATGTTCAATGAATAAAGCACCTTTTTGTATTGCAATTTTTCACAAAATTCACTGCATGAAGTTTGCGTTGTATCTTACCAGTGGGGTTGCATTAAAGTATATTGCTGAACCACCTGGCTGCTCACCTTTTCCTTGGTATAGCGAAAATGCTTTGATTAATGGACTGTACGTTGTTATTTTGTGACGGGCTGGTCCGCATACATTTTTTTTTTTTTAAATGTATATCCTTTATTTTTTTTCTCAGATTTCCAGAGTGTTCCTGCCCAAACTCTTCCCTGGAGCAAACGCTTTCCATGTCAACGGACAAGCAGCCAATGACGCAGCACCTGCATATCACCTACAGTCGCTTGCCTTGAAGCAGATTGGATTCAATACAAAGACCACCTTCTGTTAGTGCTACAAATATAATGGCCTGGTCTTCAATTTATGTGGCAGGAAATGAAACATCATGCTACTGTATTTCAACCTCAAAACGTTTCTTTGCACATTTGGGTATGGGTCAACATCAGAGATTAAGGAAAACATTTAATGCACTATTGGATTATTTATGTATAGTTTGTTCTTTGCATTCAAATAAATGATTAGCGCAACACTGGGTAGGCCTATATGGACGGAGCCATTTTCAACTTGGGACACAAATTCTATCATGAGGGTGTTTTACGAAGTGGCTGAACTCGATGCATGTGGCTGGGAGCTGTTTAAAATGGGATCTTAACCTTTCTCAAGGGAGGTTAATGAAGCCCATTTGCCAGTCCAACGGATTATGAAATACAAAAAGAACTTGGCATATCTAATACAGTAGAAAGTACAGTCAGAGCACAGACCTCCAAGGACCGGCGTAAGCGAGCCCCTAGAACGCAAATGAAAAAAAGTAAAAATTCCATTCATAGTCTTCGTACCTTGGTATGCTCCTGCAGAAGCCACAAGTTAAAGACACGCGTCAAGGTTTAAGAAAAACACATTTTATTTGAAAACACTACCCTTCACGTAATCCTAAATTGTAACACGACTGATAAAGCTCTGTTAGCCTACCAAAAAACGTTTACGGCACCCGCGAAGTCAACTGCTGCCACTGAACTCGGTTTACCACAGCAATGATTTCCCCTCGATTAATGGAAAGTTAAAATTGTAAAAACTAGAGGAAATTAGCTGGACATGTTGAAATAGAATATTTGATCGAAGTAAAAATGTATGACGGAGCACTAGCAGTGCTTTTTTAGTATTTTTGGTAGTAGCCTATAAAAGCTGGAAATATATAATAAATACAAGATTGAATTCACATGTATTAAGAGTAACATCATGCGGGGACTGCAGTCAGGAACGAAGGAACGTATGTCAATGACAACGCTATATGAAACACGACACGCACAGAATATGACAACTTGTAATTAACAACAGTATAATGACAAAAGGTGTATCCGGGAGGCAGGATTTCTGAATTTTAGAGCCGCCCACTCCACAGTGTGACGTCACTATTACTGATGTAAAGTTTGAGGCAAACGAACTGTTTCAGAATACACCCCTGGCTCGGACTTGCATACATCGCCCCTATTAATAGCGCTTTCTCTGTGGCACTGTGGCGTGAGCTACGCCTTTAACGGTCGTGCATGCGCACTGCATTCACACTACACACGCTAGTAATGTGTCGCGCGCATGGCGTCTCGGTGCGTGCTCGCGCTCTGCCGTCCTCTGCCGTCGGGTCCTCGGTGGTGGTGATGCTGCGCGCGGAGCGTCGCTCTGCGCTCCTACGTCTTTATCTGCTGCCACAACCGCAGCAGTGGTCCAGGTTGACTCTGATGAAACGGGGGGCAGAGAGCTGAAACGCGATGACTGAGTATCGTACTCGTTCCCTACCGTTTGTACAGCAGTGACGTCGCCGGTTGAACGTGTAATATATCCAAAGGTGAGAGAGTGCGGATATCTCCTGATTCACCCTGGACCACAGATCCTCTCCATCTGATGCTGCTGACGGTGTGATGCTGTAACGCAGCCTGCGTGCTTTGCTTTGGTAAGGCCATCTATGCATTGTGTTTTCTCTCTCTGTCAGCTTTGAGAAATTAGAAAACGACCGGCGTGAAATGAACGTCCGCTCCATATAGTTCCTCTCCCCGTTTCTTTGCATCACGACACACTTTTCCCATTGCGGATATAATGTGGATAGCCGGACAAATCAACAACATGGCCGCGTTGGTCGTTATGTTGTTTTTTTTTTTTTATCCAATATTGCACTGCTCCATCATGACATAATGTAATACGGCGTCCACCTATGGACAGGAGTCGTGTGGAGCCGCTGCAGCAGAGACCCTCTGTTGACACGCGTCTGAAGGATGTGGTCATCACTTCCAAAGGTGCGGTTATAGTTCAGGGCACATACTCTGGGCCTGTCATGAGAGAGGAACGGTTTGTTTCTTGATTTCCCGATAGTGTGTGTATGATTTGGACATGTATTGCTGCCCGATCACTTGGTTTGCTGGCCTTCATTTAGAGCGCATACCTCATTAAATGGTGCCCAGCAGCATGTCAGGAGCAATGGAGAGTGTTATAATATATCATGCACCAACTGCCATTGGCACTTTTCTTTCGCGGCATTCATCCCTTTTCAATGAAATTCCCACTCATTCAGAATCCAGCGCTGCCTACGTGTGAACAGCTGGCTCGTAGTTCATAACGGAGTATTCACAACGAGCCATTGTGCTATTTTGACGTCTGATGTTTCTGTTCATTCAATGCGTTTGACTATTTTCCCAAATACTAGAGCGGGCCCCCATTGACCCCTTCTTGGTGGCCTTTAAAAGATTAAGACCAAGATTTGACATTCATTTTTAGCATAACTACAAACACCAATTCAAGTGGCTAGAAACAAATAACGTGAACTCTGTTCTTTGGGGA
>OLKM01000938.1:40332-82832 GCA_900291075.1 Melanogrammus aeglefinus | reverse complement strand
GTTGCAGGCCTCTTTGTCTCCTTAGCGATCCACTTGGGGGAAATTAAGCTTGGTTAAAACTTTGGTGTTTTTAAACAAGTTGCTTAAAAAGCGGTATTTTGGAGAAGTGGTGAGGGAGGCTCAGGGCCTCTGGGGGCCTCAGGCCCACTCCAGATCAGAGGAGAACAAGCTTTCATTAGCGTTGATATGTTATAACCATGGTAATCCTACCCACCACATATGCAAAAATCCTATCCTCTTCCTAGTCTATGTGGAGGTTAACATAAGACACATGCAGACATACAATGCATAATGCATGACCTCTGCCTGGACAGAGCTCACTTTAATGTACGACCTTGAATTGTCAGTCAGGCACAGTTATAGTACAAAAAAAGACATTGCTCACCGCTTAAACTGTGACATGACCCTTTCTCAGTGTTGGGAAGGTTACTTTTAAAATGTATCCAGTTACAGAATAAAGAATACATGCCCAAAAATGAAATATGTAACGTATTCCGTTTCATCACTCAATCTGAGGATTGTATTCTGAATAGTTGGATTACTTCCGCATTGAATTGCATTTTATAAGTGTAGGAATGCGGCATCAAATCCTGCATACTAAACAGGCCTATTCTGGTGTGTTCTTCTGGTCAAACTGGCTGAATGTGTTAGGCCCAAGTCTCCCTGAAAGTGAACTTTTTTATATAATTTGCTGTAGTGGAACAAAGACTATAAGGGTATGTTCATGCAAAAGATATTTTTGCTAGTCAGGCGGGTGCCTGTTACGTCCAAAGAGGCATATGCTTTGTAGAACTGGATCGGACCGAGGTGCGTTTGCTTTCACATCTCAAGCGAACCGTAGGGTTAGTTTGGAAGCGAACCGAGACCAGCTGTTCAGGCTGATTTGGTTCACATCGAAGTAAGGTTGCATTCACATGGTTGGTTGGTTCGGTACGCAAACGTACCGAACCAAGGGGACCAAACTCGTTTAGTGCGCACTAAATGCTGCTGGTGTGAAAACACGAATAAACTGCTGAAACAGAAGTATCGTCATGTAATCCATTGATTTTCAACAATGTAACTGTATTCTAAATACCAACTATTTAAATTGTAACTGTAACGGAATACAGTTAGCTATAATTTGTATTCTGAATACGTAACGCCGGTACATGTATTCTGGTTACTCCCCAACACTGCTCTTTCAGAATAGTTTCTATGTTTGCTGCATGGTGAAGACGTGTTTGTGTCATAACTCTCCTTGTAGCCTGACACTAAACAATACACACTCCTGTGCATCCTTTTTTTCGTTATCAACACCATGGTAGGTGTCTCTCCACTTTGTTAAATATAAATGTATTGGACGCCTCTTGTACTCCACTTAACGTTTCTATTATTCCACTGTAACACTGAGTCTCTGTTGTGCTATAGATTCTACAGAGGAAATCGCCATCTGTAATACGGAGAAGTCGCTACGTGTAATACGGCAGTTAGTGTTTTCCCTCACAGAGTCAGACGTCCTCAAAAGAACTGAAGAGATTTTCAGTTGAAAACAGCTCTCTCTTCCACTAATGACATTAAAATGTGTTTAAACGGTCTAAAGTCGGCCTTAACTAGGAAAGCATATATGTAGCAAAATTCAAATGGCAATGGAATTTACAATTTGCAATTCATAAGTTGTTCACATTATGCAATTGACAATTAATTTTGCAATTTAATAATGTAATTTGAAAATTGTATTATTCAATGTGCATTTATATATGCAAAGTGACAATGAAATCGTTAATTCAATTACGTAGGCTACGTAGACACACCCTCTCCGTAGCTTACAGGCGCATCCAATATTTTTTAACTATCCGTTTATCTGCCGCAAAATTCTTTTGCAAAGCATTTTGCAGATTGAAATGTAATTTGGAGTTCACATCACAGGGAGCGTGGTCGGAGTGTATTGCAATTCTGGGGCGCTAAAGCTTTTCCATTTGAATAAAAGCACTCAAAAAATTGGACAAAATGGTACTGTATTCTATTTTTATTATTAGAACTTTTTCTAATATAATTGAGGATCTAATTGTCAATCTGCATCTACTATAAATACGCTTTGAATAATATAATTTTCAAATGACATTCTTAAATACCATAATGAATTGTCAATTGCATATTGTAATGACTTATTGAATGGCAAATTGGAAATTGCATTGCCTTACATATATGCTTCCATACTTAAGAGTAAACCGGTTCTGTGTTGAGGTGGAATTAAGTAGGATTTATGTTGTAAAATAGCCAATTAGCTCACTATGTGGTATGATTTGTGAATGCCATTTAATTTTGTACCTTAATCCACTGTTTTGGCTTCCTTTTTCTCATTAGTTTGCTGAGTAATGTTGTAAATAAGTCTGTATCTATTAATATGGACATTACCATTGTATCGAGAATAGTTTTTTTACATTCTAATTAGGCCAGTAATGGCAAGCCCAAGTAAATTACTTTAGTGTGACAATGTTGTCTGGATCAAAAAGACCCAGATTGTTATTTGGGGAAAACAGCAAAGAGCATTCAGTCTGAAGTTTTGGTTGAAGCAGTTATTCTACAACTGGTTAGAATACCATTTTCTCTGCCGATTAAAACCTGAAAGAGATCCATAATCTCAGTGTGTCTGCCAGCAAGGTCAAGAAGAAACGCACACACGCACACACGCGCCATGAATAAAACAAATTACATTGGTAGCAATTTAGTTCCCTGCACTAATGGCATGGTTGCATGTTAATGACATTAAATCATTATACATTAGATTAAGTTTAATGTCCTTCCTAAAATCAAATCCAAAATGTCTATCTGGTCGTCTATCTCTGTATCATCGTCGAGCCGCAGTGCAGTCAATCTCCCTGTTCTCTGTTGTAGTGAAGGCCACGGCAAGCTGACCGTGTTCTCCATGAAAGCCATGCTAGCCACCATGTGTGGAGGGAAGATCGTGGACAAGCTGCGCTGTAAGTACACGTGTAATGAAGGTCAACATTGGATTATTCTTGGTCCAGGGAGAAGCAAACCTCCCGTGGCCGTTCGCCAGAAGCTGTAGTGGCGAAAAACGGACACATGG
This sequence comes from Melanogrammus aeglefinus, assembly GCA_900291075.1. Lineage (NCBI taxonomy): Eukaryota > Metazoa > Chordata > Actinopteri > Gadiformes > Gadidae > Melanogrammus > Melanogrammus aeglefinus. The sequence goes on along the minus strand of OLKM01000938.1, from coordinate 79,762 downwards.
GGGCAGTGCTTGGACAAATATACACCGTTTTATTCTGCTATATTTACTAACTTCCTTGTATTTTTGATTTATTACCCTTTGTCTGCCAAATGAATGCCAACATTTGGCAGAAGACTGCCTCTGTCTTTTAAATTAATACATCAAATTGTATGTTTTCATCTTCCCCAATATATAAATTATCTATAGATTTAGATTATATATTTTCTGTAAAGCAATACAATGATTGCTATTTATAAATAGCCAACCTCAATACATTTGGAGGGTAAATTAAATTCAGACGAGTACTGCTTCAAATCGAGTGATGCCACTAAATCCTTCGTGTGGCCATTTGATTTGCCTTTTTGTGCACACATAAGCACTTTGTCATTCCACAGATGAGTGACTTTTAATTAGACTATATCAAGCTATTGACTTGGACGCTGTGATGATTGTCGCTGCCACAGTTGTTTTGGTAAGCTATTTTTTACGTTTCGTTTTTTTTATGGCTATACGTTTTTTCCAATTGATATTCTGTTTTTATCTTTTTGGGTTTGGCTTTTTGTATTTAATACGAGTGAGTTGAGATGAGTCGAAGGAGTCAAACGACAATCAAACAAATTGAACCGGAGGGAGCCTGCTCCATTGTTGGGGTCAATTAAAACGCTTGAGCACGTAATGATTTCGCTCTCTCCCTCTCTCTGTTCGCCTCTCCCCCATCCCTCTCTTCTGTTCTCTCCCCCCTCTCATCCCCCTCTTTCTCTCCTGTTCTCCCTCTCCCCCTCGCTCTCCCCGCTGTACGTACACACACACACACACACACACACACACACACACACACACACACACACACACACACACACACACACACACACACACACACACACACACACACACACACACACACACACACACACACACCTCTCTCAGACAACTTCTCCCAGATCTCCGACTCTAACGGAGTGATGATCTTCGCTAAGTTCGACCAGTTCCTGCGGGAGGTCCTGAAGCTGCCCACGGCCGTCTTTGAGGGTCCCTCCTTCGGCTACACCGACCACTCTGTGCGCACCTGCTTCCCCCAGCAGGTACGCAGCGGAGGGGAGACACCACAGACAAAGCAACACCCACACAACCACCTCCACACAACCACCTCCACACAACACCACCACCCAAACCACCACCACCACCACCACCACCACCACCACCACCACCACCACCACCCACCACCACCAACCCCACCACCACCACCACCACCACCACCACCACCACCACCACCACCACCACCACCACCACCACCACCACCACCACCACCACCACCACCAGCACCACCACGAGCACCTCCCCTCCCCTTGTATTCAGTCAGACTGTACGTCAGGCGTTAGGACTCTAAAACGGACATGGCCACAAAATCACTGCCAGACATCCAGAGCAAAGATGACTTTTACTGCACGTGCGCGCATGATTCCTTTGCTTGGTAGAGCAATAATCTGGCCTACCGAGGAGGGAATCTCTCGTTGAGCACATAAAGGGAAGCAGCACGCGATGCATGCTCCCATTTTTCTGCTCATGCGGGTGGTTTTCTTGTCGGCACTTAGAGGGCGTAGCCAGCCGTGGCCATCGTATCCCTGAATGTGATTGGCCACATGTTGCCGGGCAAATCCAGACACCTCTTGAAGGGCTTGGACGATTTCCTGGGGTACATCAAGCAAGTTCACAGTTGACCAAGAGTCTGCCCAAGGGTCACAGACCATGCTTTGGAAAACTATAAAGCACAGTGTTACACCTCAGACAGCTGACAATGGTTAACTTAACATATTAGAATCCGGATCAGTCACTGTGAACCATAGCGTTTGCCAACATTAGGAAATAGAATTGAGTTACTTTCAATTCAATGTGCTTGAATGGATGCATTTTTTAATGAATTACAGGAAACTACCGTATTTGTAAGCATTGCCTGGTGTCAGCTGCTAGTGTACAGTAGTTATTTAGCACGATGATTAGACATTATCTAATGAGGTCTAAAAAAAATCAGTTCTGTCGCAGTAGCTGCCAAAGAGTACCTCTGTTTGGAATTAATCAACTATTACTGTATTTATTGGCGCCAGGTGTGGCGTTGTATAGCAGAGGGGATCTTATGCTGAGCAGACCGCTGCTATTGGTGGATCCTGACTGGATGCACACATGTTTTGTGTTTGTCTCTAGAAGAAGATCTTGCTGAACACGTTTTTGGATATCTTGATGGCCGATCCTCCACCTCAGTGTCTTGTTTGGCTTCCCCTAATGCACCGACTCGCTAATGTTGAAAACGGTAAGATATTGTACTCAATAGTTGTTACCTTATTTTGGTAATCGATTTAATATGAAGGTTTACCTACTAGTCTAGCTAACTACACCCTCTCTATCTGTCTATACATGTTTCCGTCACTGTCTATACACTGTGTATATATGTCACGTTTTAATCTTCCTGTTTAATCCCCTTCTCTCTTCTGATTGGCTGTCCCCTGTGTCACTCCAGTCTTCCATCCAGTAGAATGCTCGTATTGCCGCAGTGAGAGCATGATGGGCTTCCGCTACCGCTGCCAGCAGTGCCACGGCTACCAGCTCTGCCAGAGCTGCTTCTGGCGTGGCCATGCCAACGGTCCCCATAGCAACCAGCACCAGATGAAGGAGCACTCGTCCTGGGTACGGCAGCCACTCCGACCGACGACTACTACTTTAACCGTTGCCTCCACCACTGCCAGCCCTGCTCCACCCTTTGTCCCCTGGACTCCCGCGAGGGGTCCAGCCCTGAGGGTGCAGAACACACAGCCGTGCTCATTTATAACTCTTTTGAAGAGGGAGTCCGAGGGACTCTACGGGCTTTGGAGGATTTCAGCAGAATGTAATTGTATTCGCTTCATTTCTAGGGTCCTTAAATTCAACCCCTGTGCTGTGAATTAAATGGAGGACGCTATGTGCATCGAATCCCAACTCCCATTCCCTCCCGGTCCATCCCCCCTGATAACATGGTGTCACGAGGCCGGGGGGCCCGAATGAATGCGTAATGCTTTATCATAATATTTATTCAAATATATACATAGCATATGCCAGAGTATGATCACACGGAGCAGAGAGGGCAGATATGTGGTCTCAGAGCCTCAAAGTAGTTCAGTTAAATTGGGGAAGACTCAATGACAGGTATTCCTTACTCTCAAATGAATCAACAAAATATCCAAAAATATGAAACCAAGAAAAAAAGTGTATGTATATATATAATGCGCGACGAGGTGTCCATTATCAGGAATTAGGCTAATGGACGACAACCATGACAACGGTTCATGCCTCCGCAAAGTCCATTAGTTCCTGATAATGGACACCTCAAGGGCATTATCCTGCTTATTCCACAGTCGCTTGCCAAAGAAAATAAATTAAGACCATTCATTTATATTTTCATGCGTTTTACAATCCAAATATAAAGTTTTTCAAAATCCATAACTTTGTTTCCCTGGTAACGCCTGAGGGTCTGACTAATACCTGGAACCACTATTACCCTCCCGTAAGGTACGGGAACGTTGTCCACTCCTCCAGTAAATAGGACGGACCTTAGCTACGGCTTGGCAACGGGAGGTATTGTAGTCCGCTCAGCTATGAGCCAGAGAGCTAACGCTATGCATTGTGCATATTTCTAATTGCATATATTTATATCTAAATATTTTGTATTTGCTTTAACTTTGCTGTCTGGTGTTGATGGTGTCCAGACGGTACTGTGCGTGAACCCACTGTCCGCAGTAGGACCTAGCGTCTCTCCTCTGCCGTGTTCTCTGCAGAAGTCTCCGGCAAAGAAGCTGAGCCACGCCATCAGCAAATCCCTGGGCTGCGTCCCCATGGGCGAGGCGCCGCACCCCCTCTTCCCAGAGCAGGCGGAGCGGCCGCAGGAGACACACACACACAACGTGTAAGTCCAGCCCCCAACCCCCCAGCACATCCCTATTCTGGATCCAGTCATCGCATGACGGAAGTGCTGCCGAACCGGCCGGTTAAACTGTGGGGTTGTCTTTTAAATGGTCAATGGGCAACATTTAAACAGTGCTTTCCTAGTTTTTTTTTTTTTTTTAGTTTAGTATGTTTATTTCGGTCTCATAAAAACAAATACAGTAGACAAATATAAAGGTATAAATACAAAACAAAATAAACCAGAACAAAAAACACAACAAGCAAATCAATTTACTTTGACCGAAAAGGTGTAGGCTGAAGCATCTGCTTATTTTGCCTACCCTTCTTAAATGAACATTTTTCGTTCACTCAATTTAAAACATTTTTTTTTTTTTTTACAGAGCAACAACAAAAAACAAAAAAACAAAACAAAATGGTGGGCCAATCTTGGTGGATGGGACCTGTCACTTTATTTTGTTTCATGTCTGTTTCAACCAATCATGTTGCTGTGTGGCCCCTAAAAGAGCTGTACAACACTGCCTAACATTCCCCCGTTCACACACACATTCCACACACCGACGGCGGAGTCAACCATGCAAGGCGACAGCCAGCTGGTCAGGAGCAGTAACGGTGAGGCGTGTCTTGCTCAGGGACACCTCGACACTCTAGCTAGGAGGAGCCGGGGATCGGACTCGCAACCTTCCGGTTACCGGCCACACCGGCTCTTCCTCCGGATTCACGCGCCGCCCCAGTGTTCACTGTTGACCCTGTCGGACCAATGCTCCCCGTCCCCGTTGAGCGCATTATCGTTCTTTGTTTGTTTGTTGTGGTTTGTCGTGGTTGTTGCGTGTATGCTGATAAGCTCGGGCGAGTGTGTTTGGCTACGCCGGCTTCCCCTCGTTCTGTCGTGTCCAATGGCAACGGGCGATGCTGTAAGTCACTGAAAAAGACTCACCTCGGTGTCTATGTGGAGTGTGCTACGTTCACGCAGAGAACTTGGCCGTTCCTAGTGTCCTCCAAAACGTTCATGTTTAACGAACATCACCTCTGAATAGCACGACTCCAATCTGATCACATTTGCGAAGACCCCCCTGCAGTTACACTTGTGAAATCCCTTTCAAAACAAGAAACACACTTGTTAAGAAATCGCATCTCGCTCTTTTTTTCCTCCTTGCATGTTTCATAGTTTCATGGTTCAGCTTCCTTCCCCAAGTCTCCCAACGAGATGGACGAGCCCGTGCCTTAACCGCGCGCGCTCTGGGCGCTGAAGCGCTCTGTAATTGATAGGCAGTGACATCGGGGGGGCTGGAGGTTGAGCTCAGCCAGCGCTGAGAGAAATAGACAGAGCATAAACACATTGGCATCATTTTCCATTTTGCTGCTTGACTGATATCACCCCCTTTCTGGAGTGAAGCCCTGAGAGCGGCCGGCTCTACAGACGGCAGCAGGATCCCCCTCTCTGGTCCTCTCTACTGCTTCTCATTGTTTCATTAGATAGAACAGCTGATGATGAAGGAGGAGGAGGGGATAGCAATGAGGGAAGGATAGCTCTCTCTCTCACTCCCCCCCCCCCCCCCTCTCTCTCTCTCTCTCTCTCTCTCTCTCTCTCTCTCTCTCTCTCTCTCTCTCTCTCTCTCTCTCTCCTCTCTCTCTCTCTCTCTCTCTCTCTCTCTCTCTCTCTCTCTCTCTCTCTCTCTCGCTCTCTCCGCTCTCTCTCTCTTCTCTCTCTCTCTCTCTCTCTCTCTCTCTCTCTCTCTCGCTCTCTCTCTCTCGCTCCCCCTCTCTCTCTCTCTCGCGCTCCTCTCGCTCTCGCTCTCGCTCCTCTCGCTCTCTCTCTGTCTCGCTCTTTTTCTCTTTCTCTCTGTCTATCTCGCTCTCACCATCTTTCTTTCTCATGTCATGCATTCCGGTTGAGGCGAAAACAATTTACATACATTTACAATTCATTACATAGACCAACAATTATTATAATTTTTTTGTAAATCCTTTCTGAAGGAATAGGATGATTGGATAGGCCCTGGGCATCGACGCTGTGTACCATGAAATTGTGTTACATAAGGGGATTCATCTTGATTTACAGAACGTTTGGGGCCTAAACGATATCAAAGTGTGTCCACAGGGCCCTCGACCCTACGCCACTAATCCATATCTTTATATAACATGGATCTGCACCGAGTCAAACTCCTCGAGAGCCAGGCCAGATCTGTATGATGGTTATTACTTTGTAGCCTTATGCCACAAAAGTCTTTTGTCTGACGCGATTAAAGATGTTGGACCACGTTTATTTTCCCGAGATGCTTTATTCTTTGAGACAGTTGCTTCGTGGTGGATGAGCAGCGTAGTGCTTTAGTGAAGACAAAGTCGTTATTTGAGTTTGTTACCCAGGGCAATCCCACAGCAAATTTGACTCGCGCCCCCCTACATAAACTCCAAGATTATGTTTTATGTATTTTAATTGATTTTCCAGTTGGAAGTTGTATTGAAGGGAAATTGAAAGCGCAGATAACGTAAAATCACGTTGCTTTTGCGGGGTGCTATTTCACGGTTGACGTGATGTCTGTGTCTTCCTTGACTTTTTGAGGTTATCAAGACGAGCATTTGGCATCCCAGAAGCCCCTCTGTGGCGTCTGGCTGCTTCTGTGCTGATATGAGGATGTTACTCCACAACAAACACTTCCATCTGTCACGGCTGTGACGCAGGCCCCGCCGCGGCCTCCCCCCTGATCGGGTTATCTGAGAGCCGGGGGCGTAATCCCACCATAGAGAGCTCCACAAAGCCCACCAACAAACTCACAGAGGTAGTGGCTCTCAGATGTCCTCCACCAGGAAGGCCTCGCTGTCCTGACGGCACACTGAAACACCCCCTCACCCCCGAGACCAGGGCACGCAGTAACGCATGCACATGTTTGAAAAAAGCGGTTTTCATTTTTGTTTCAGCTATCTGGTCATTTAGCAGCGAGAGGCGAAGGAGCGTCTTGCTCAAGGTGGCCTACAGGCTAGACGGTGCACAACAGGATTCAAACCCAAAACCTGTCGGTTCAGTGACTATCTTCACCCTTTTGGTCAATAACAGCGTTGTTTTGTTTTAATACTGACCTCAGAACATCACGAGGGTTGGGAGGGGGAAGGTGGGGTTAAGAGGAGGAGGAGGGTGGGGTTAAGAGGAGGAGGAGGGTGGGGTTAAGAGGAGGAGGAGGGTGGGGTTAAGAGGAGGAGGAGGGTGGGGTTAAGAGGAGGAGGAGGGTGGGGTTAAGAGGAGGAGGAGGGTGGGGTTAAGAGGAGGAGGAGGGTGGGGTTAGAGGAGGAGGAGGTGGAGGAGGAGGAGGAGGTGGGTTAGGAGGAGGAGGAGGAGGGTGGGGTTAAGAGGAGGAGGAGGAGGGTGGGGTTAAGAGGAGGAGGAGGGTGGGGTTAAGAGGAGGAGGAGGGTGGGGTTAAGAGGAGGAGGAGGGTGGGGTTAAGAGGAGGAGGAGGGTGGGGTTAAGAGGAGGAGGAGGAGGGTGGGGTTAAGAGGAGGAGGAGGAGGAGGGTGGGGTTAAGAGGAGGAGGAGGAGGGTGGGGTTAAGAGGAGGAGGAGGAGGGTGGGGTTAGGAGGAGGAGGAGGGTTAGAGGAGAGGTGGTAGAGAGGCCGAGGGGGGGTAGGAGGAGAGGGTGGGGTTAAGACAGGAGGAGGGTGCACAGAGGGGTGCAGGGGAGAGGGAACGGGGGAGGAGGGAGGTGGAGGCTGGGGGCTTAGGTGCTAGGCGTCAGGGAGGCCCGGGGCGGGCCAGTGTCCCGGGCCCGGGGCCCGTGTCCCGGCCCCCTCGTCCCCCTCGGCTCACACACCGTTAACAGTATGCTCTGTCCTGCGCTGCGCCGTTGTGTCATGAGGCTTCAGCGCAACGCAGGACCCTGGATGTTGGAGTCACAACCTGCGTTAAGTTAAACCGCTGCCTGTCTGACCTCGGTGGTGGGGGGTTACTGCCTAGCTGTGGTTAGCTGTACTAGTAGTGTTGTAGCAGGGACAGAGAGGCACAGAGAGAGAGAGAGAGTGGGTCCTAGAATGCTCTATTACAGTGTGTGTGTGTGTGTGTGTGTGCGTGTGTGTGTGTGTGACGAGAGGGGGAGAGACACAGAGAGTGTGTAGTGTGTGTGTGTGTGTGTGTGTGTGTGTGCGTGTGTGTGTGTGTGACGAGAGGGGGAGAGACACAGAGAGAGGAAGGGAGTATGTGTGTGTTTGTGGGAGAGAGAGTGTTAGTGAGGCTAAGAGAGATACAAAGAGAGACTGCTTGGGAGAGAGATTGTTCAAAAGAGAGAGAGCGACCTAAGTCAAGGAGAGAGTTAAAAGTCAGCGAGCGACACACAGAGAGACTGAGAGACCGATGTGACCTCCAGGGGAAGATGGCTAGGTCTTTAACCAAAATATGTATTAACAGTGTATGCTAATGCTAAGGCTAAGTCTCCTGAGTTTCAGTGGGTGCATTAAGAATCATTGGAGGATTATTTATAGATCTGAGGTGATCTTATTATGTAACCTCGCTCAGGTGTGCCTGTGAGGTCAGCAGCAGCAACAGGATGTGTTCATGTCATCACTTAAAGGGAACACAGCTGTTTTTACCTTCCATACAGCCGTGTGGAGAGATCGCCATTAAATGGAGGGATTATGCACTTACGAATTATTTTTTGTGTGACATTTAAACCCATTGTGTGTGTGTCTTTGTTTGTGTATGTGTCTGTATGTGTGTGTGTGTGTGCTTGTGTTGTGTATCATGTCTGTGTGTACGGATTGTCAATGGACCATAACTGACAGAGAGACAGAGAGACAGAGGGACACAGAGAGAGAGAGAGAGAGAGAGAGAGAGAGAGAGAGAGAGAGAGAGAGAGAGAGAGAGAGAGAGAGAGAGAGAGAGAGAGAGGAGAGAGAGAGACAGAGAGAGAGAGACAGAGAGAGAGAGAGAGAGAGAGAGAGAGAGAGAGAGAGAGAGAGAGAGAGAGAGAGAGAGAGAGAGAGAGAGAGAGAGAGAGAGAGAGACCCACCACAAGAGATAGAGCGCGACAGCGAGTGAGCCAAGAGAGAGCAGGGCTCTCTGCTGTTGTCGTCACTGCGTTCACGTGACCACAGTGAGTTTCCTTGGAGACTGGCGGCGGCGGCGGCGGCAGTAGTGGGGAGCGTAGAGATGCTCCACTGCTCAGTGCAGTCTGGGCGTCTGGAAACAGCCGAGCGCTGCCTGGCTGGCTGGCTGTGTTGATCCAGGGCGGTCCACCCACACAGGAGGTAGGTCTTCTCCCCCCCCCCCCCCCGGCTCTGCCTCGCTCTGCCGCCTCAGGGCTGCAGCTACAGCTACAGCGGCTTCTCTTACCGCCGGAACGGAGACAGGCGGGACGGTCAGAGCTCAGATGGAGACGGTGGGGTGGTGGAGTGCTTTTAGTGCCGTAAGGGATGTACTGTTGTGTTGTGTTTGGTTTGTATCACTTCAAATGGGAAACTATTTGATTAGGTTAGATCAGATTAGACGGGGTTCTGTCGTTAACCCCGGGGGGACATTTCGTTGGGCAGCAGGACTTAAGCAATAACTACACTAAACTTAATGTCCTCGCAGGTGTGCGCCACTGCCGAGCGCCGTGGCAGGGAACGGATGAGATGATGTGCGTTTCTCCCTGGTTTGCTGTGATGTTACTCATTATGCATGTGCTGTGTGGGGAATTATGCAAATGCCCACCGTTGTTAGTGTCTCCGTGCACCGTGTTGTATTTATGTTGTACTATCATTTAAAAGAGAAACCCGGGAGTTAGGGATGAGTGATAAGGCATGAAGCCCCATCACAAGCCATACCGAGCTCGCCTGCTTGATTTCGTTATGCCGAGTCGTGAGGGAATATGTCCAAAGGTCTGACAGAAAAGGCTAACCTGACGGGCTGTTTTAATAGGAGCCAGAGAGAGACGTGCACAACAGACACTCAATTTGATTTTGGTTAATCTGGGAAATCCACTTGCTCATTTCCAAGCAGTTTCCAAGTTAGTTTGTTGATTTTTTTTTTTTTTTTGGTGTATCTGCTTTTCAAAATGAAACAGTCCGTGACAGTTGAGTATGTTGAAATGTTGAAAATATAGAAGCATTACTATGTTAGTGTGCAATGTGAAAGAAAGATAGAACGACATAAAAGTGAAGGAAGTAATTAAAAAAAGAAAGAAAGATTGAAAGAAAGAAAGAAGGAAGGAAAGAAGAAACAAAAGAAAGAAAGCAGGTAAGAAAGAAAGAAAGCATCTCAGTTAGCCTCTCGTTCGTGAACATTGATGAAACCTAAGATGCACAGACAGACACTTCGATCGACCAATCAGAGGTGGCGCCAGGATACATGACACCTCTCATTGGTGGAGGTACACACCAACCCCACCTAGCAGGACCCTGCAGGTTTTGTTTACTTTAGTAAATGACCTGCTGAAATGGCACCGGCATCCCCTCTAATTAGATTGGCTTGTCTGCAGGGCTTAGCCGAGCTCATTTTTAATAGGGTTCAAGTCTTTAAAGTCCGTTGATTGATTTTACTCACACCCCTAGAAAAATAATTCTGCTGGAACAAATTCTCGAAAAAAAAAAAGTGGTGATCATGTGATCTGTGATTATCGTCTCCCTCTTGATTATGATTCACTCACGGACGCCTTAATTCAGTGGCCTTTAAAGACATATCTTGTCATCTTGTGTTTTTAGTCAGCCGAAGAGTGCCCCCCACAACATGAACGACACACTGATCATGTCCACCGGGGCGCCCACGCCCACCAAGAGGTGAGTACCCTAGCCGTGGTAAAGGTCTGCCTCAACTCACCGCACCTTTAACGCCTTTATCTCAAAGACCGTTGCTGTGTCTCAAATCGCGCACTTCTCTAAGTGCACTGCTTTACAGTACACTGCGATTTAGTGCACTTAGTTGCACAGTGCGCAAATTTCGACAAGCTAGTACCGTCTCAAATCAAACACTGCCGCTGCGCGCACTTACCGGAAATGACTCGACAGCTTCTTCTTCTACTACTTTTTAACGCCGATTGCAACCAACCAACCGCAACCAACCAACCGCCGCCATTTGAAAAGTAGTGACGTATCTTCCGTTTAGCGACGTAGCTCTAGACGTAGCGTCATCTACGTCACCAAGATGGCGGCCGTTAAGTGTGGATTTTCTGGCCGTTTGAGTGCGCCAATGTAGTGCGCATAGCGCACTACATTTTCGCACACTGCTCAGTGTGCGCACTTACGTACTCAAAATATTAAGTATAAGTGCAGAAGTGCGCGATTTGAGACACAGCACATGTGATAAAGAAGGCTCAGGCCAACGACCAACAACACCAACCTGAGTTTAACCCCTCAAGCGAGGGAATGAACTCCCTATGAACCTGGTGGGAGAAAGAAGGAAACACGTAGCAATCAGCATCAAACCCTGACTTCCAGGCACTTCCCTGTGGTTGGTATCAACGCTGAAGGATATAGCACAGAGTACTATGACAGGCTCCACACATGTCAGATTGTGTTGTCACTGCTGCAGTTGTATCATATGACAGTCGGTGAGGATGTTGTAAACGTCTGGTCTCTCTTCAGTCAAACATCAACCGAAGGCAAAAAACGAGATGAGACAAATTGAATTTGTTTTCCACGCGCTCCTACATCCGAGCTGTGTGTTGACGCTGGCGTGGGCGTGTTTATGGAGGAGGATTCGTTACGCGTGTCGAGCGGTATCAGCGGCGCCTTCTCAGAGGGTTGACGAGCACGCCACATGGCGCTCTGAGGCTTAGCGTGTCAACAGCTAGTACGGCCCTTGAACCGCCTTAACCCCGACCTGGTCAGCGATGACATGTATCTCAGAAAGATTCAACTCTCAGTGTGGAAGAGTATTCAAAGGCACTAAAAGGGAATAAAAGCCTCTTCATCGTTATTATGACAAAATACACAAATAGCTATTCAAGTCCCCTGCAGCTGAATTTATTGGAACAACTATTATTATGATGAATCTATGCACAATGGCTAATGAACCGGCTAACTGCTCAGTGTTGCATGGAGCTCAGTGATCAGTTGTATGTTCAGCTGAAATATGGCCTTCTTGGGGCTGGACGATATCTACCAGGACTTCATCTGCCCTGTCTTTTCACCAGAGTGCATCGGGAACAGCTCCAGGGAGGGGGGGGGGGGGGGGGGGGGTTGTTACTCTAGATATTTTTCCGGCATACAAAGACGCTCCAAAGCACTGCTCAGACACTCAACAGGAATGGTAATCAGTTTTTAGAGACACTTTAGAGCAAGAATGTTATTATTATTTTTAAGATGGGGTGTAAGTTAGTTTCTGGGGGAAATTGAGTACGACAAGGAACTGCTGTCTCCTCTTCCATAATAATGAGCCAACTGTGTGAAACTGTTGTTCTCATATTTCGGTTAAACCGCCTACTTAACACTTATATTATTAACCCTTAGAGTTTACTTACTTGATTCTACCATATAAAAAGTTACTACTTTCATGCCCGACAAAAAACGAGACGGCAATTTTTTTATTTTTTTTTTAATGTGATTACATTTATTTCTCTTTTCACATCACGGAGGCGGGGTTTCAGAGGACCTGTGTAATATCAACCGTTGAGGCGGTGTGTGTTGCCTTTTCGAGGCTGAGCGAGGCCAGGGGTTTTGGGGACCTCTGTGTAATGTTGACCGTTGAGGCGGTGTGTGTTGTCCGTACGGACCGCTCAAGGGCAGGCATGTGCCACACATGCTTCTCCACAAAGTCAATAGTTCTCCAACAAAGGGAAAAAGGCGTCTGTTTTAGAGAGAGAGTTTGAAGAAGTTACCTTATGCCGCATTTCCACTAGCACGGCTCGGCTCGGTACGGCTCGGCTCGGCGCGCTATTTGCGTGTTTCCACTAGCACGCAGTACCTGCAACCGGGTACATTTTTGGTATCACCTCAGTTCACTTAACCAAAAATGTACCCGGTTGCAGGTACTGCGTGCTAGTGGAAACACGCAAATAGCGCGCCGAGCCGAGCCGTACCGAGCCGAGCCGTGCTAGTGGAAATGCGCCATTAGTCGCTACCGTTAAGTCTGTCTCGTGCCGACGACATGCACCCCACCAGCCCTCCGTCGAGGGTCTCTATGTGTGTGTGTGTTTGCACGTGTGAGCGTGTGCTGTGTTTGTATTCTATATTTAGGGCAGGAATGGTGCTTTAAGCCCCTTGTTGGCTCTGTTTCAAAGCAGCTCTGGCGTCACGTCTGCAGCCGTCGGCGGGGCCGTTTGATCAGCTGAGGTGTCTTGTCCTGGTCTGGCAGCGCTGCCAGAGTCTGTGGATAAAACACCCACACCCACACACCCACACACACACACACACAACACACACACACACACACACACACACACACACACACACACACACACACACACACACACACACACACACACACACACTGTCACATTGAGTTTGTAAACATGAGCGTGTCGGTACACGTCCTCGTGTTTGCCTCGGTGGCCGTGATGCTGTCGAGGTGACTTCATAAGTCCTGAGACGCAGAGGAGGAGAGAGTTGCTGAATAATGCAGATTTGTCGGTCCTCCTCACGGCTCCGACCGACCTGAACGTCATTCCCCATGAAACATGTCACAGCTCCTTTATTTGGGACCCAGACAAGAAAAAAAAAGACATTTCTTTAAGGTTTGTCTCCTTCCTAAGGCTATCGGTCGTGCTGACGCGGCGTCCGTCCCGTCGTGTCCGGCCGCCGGCCCGGGCGCTGAAGACTCCGGCCGGCTGGGGGGTCGACCAAGGACGGGCTGACATCCCGCAATCTGCTCCCTGTTAGTCATGCAGGGCCCGGGCTGTCAGGGGATTTAAGACCCCGTCATCACCATAGTCCTAATCACGGGCTGTCGTCGGAGCTTGACGATTTTCTAATTTAAAGCCGAGAAACTTTGAGGGTGAAATATGGCCGGGTATGAAGTGATTGCCTGGAGTGGCTGCAGGAGCTGGGCTTGTTGACGCCAGCAGGTAGACTGATCCGCTGAGCGATATATTAGCTGTCTGGTGGGCATTTTATTTGTGAGTGGGTGTGATTGCACGGTAGTAGGCCGAGATGCCAACGAACGCCCAGAGGGAGACTATTTTTGAGGTTGTAAACATGGTTGTTTATGTGTTGTTGTTGTTGTTGTTGGTCTGGTTAATGGCTTAGTCACTCATTCAAGCTACGCACAGAGCTAACTGGCTATGTGAATATGTGGAATATGTGAATGCAGAGTAGATGACTCAGCGAAAATTATTAAATGCAGAGCACACCATTGCTGAATCAGACAGACTAATGCTGTGCTTGACGGAGGTGTCATATCAGGGTAACCGTAGCGGCTAATGTTGACTCAGGTTTGATTCTACCTCACACACTGTTTTTACCTCACTGTTCAAATCTCTTCATTTCACAAAAGTACTTTGAGGGCCAAGTGTGGCAAATTAGCCTCTGTATAGACACTGCGATCGGATAGCTCTTCTCAGACTGACGTTGAGTACAAGACATCTGCCCCTAACAAATCAACCATAAAGTAAACACATAAACACCTTCATTGTGTCTTTTGTGATATATGACACATTTTAACTGCTGGACAAAAAGTATATATTTTTGTGTGATGAGTGAGGGTGCAGTCCTACATTTACTCTGTGTTAGCATTAGCATTAGTAATGGGTTCAGTTGTTTTTTACCCAGCACTTCCATAATGATGATAATATATATCTGTGTATTAGAGTGGAAGACTGGTGGACACAGAGTGAGCCTGCTGTCTCCCCCCCCACCCCCCCCCCGACCCCCCCCACCACCACCACACTTCAGACCGACAGTCGCCATACGCGTGCTGTCATCTGGTCCTGGACGGTTTGCCAAGCCGCTCCCCTCCTCTCCCCGGCCCGGCCAGCCTCTGCAGGCCCACTGGAGGCCTTCTGGCACAGCCACTAATGCATCTGGTCTGCTGTATCCTCCATTGTGTCCGGTCCTTCTTACAGCAGAACCACGCTCTCCACGCACCCGGCCATCTATCGCGCTCATTGTTAGGATTTCTGCCATTTAGGAGGTCAAATATTTTTGGGGGATAACAGCAATGTTACAAATTTTGCAGTTCCCAAAGCACTTCTCATTTAAGATTAGGGTAATGGATGTCTCTCTCTCTCTCTTTTACAGTCTTTCTCTCTAACACAGTCTTTCACTCTCTATGCAGAGATGGAGCCTAAAGCCGACTCTCTCTAACACAGTCTCTCTCTCTCTCTCCCTCCCTCCCTCCCTCCCTCCCTCCCTCTCTCTCTCTCTCTCTCTCTCTCTCTCTCTCTCTCTCTCTCTCTCTCTCTCTCTCTCTCTCTCTCCTCTCTCTCTCTCTCTCTCTCTCTCTCTCTCTCTCTCTCTCTCTCTCTCTCTCCTCTCTCTCTCTCTCTCTCTCTCTCTCTCTCTCTCTCTCTCCTCTCTCTCTCTTCTCTCTCTCTCTCTCTCTCTCTCTCTCTCTCTCTCTCTCTCTCTCTCTCTCTCTCTCTCTCTCTCTCTCTCTCAGTGTTCTGGAGAGCCCCAGCAGACTGGACGAAGAGCACCGTCTCATCGCGCGCTACGCCGCCCGTCTCGCTGCCGAGGCGGGAAACTCTACGGTGAGGGAGCCGTCATCTGTTCATCAGACTGGCCATACTCCTCTAGTAGTCCCCTAGGCAGGAGTAGGCAGGCTCCTCTCGTAGGGGTCAGGGTCTCTCAGTTGAAGCCCTACGTCCACAGCCCAACGCGGAGGGTTGGGCTGAGGGAATCTCCTGCTCAACCCTTTCCTGCTTTCTGACTGAGGGATGGTTGCTTTAGATAAAAGTGTCTTGAATTATTGAATTAAACCACATATTTCTAGGTGGTTTCCATGACAGTATCTGGATAAAGTACAATGTGTTTAGTGTCAGCGCCCGGCTGCATGACGAGATAATCAGCCTTACCCAGTAGAAAATGTCACTGTAGGGAAAATAAACAATAGCACAAGCTAGAGTACTGCAAGCTGCTCCAAACAAAAGGGAAGCTGAAGAAAACTGCCAAGTCATACTCAGGTGCACTGGTTTGACAGTGTTATGGCCCGGCACTGTTAATCCCATTATGATAACTCTGGTGTTCCAGCAACAATGTCCTCCCACGGATCTGAGCTTCAACTTCGACGCCAACAAACAGCAGAGGCAGCTGATCGCCGAACTGGAGCACAAGAACAGGTGAGTCACTGACTGACTCGCTGGTCGAATAGCTGACTAAACTAACTGACTTACTGACTGATTACACTTACTGACTGACTGACTGACTACTAAAACAAACTAACTAACTGACTCACTGACTGATTACGCTTACTGACTGACTGACTAAAACAAACTAACTAACTGACTCACTGACTGATTACACTTACTGACTGACTGACTAAACAAACTGACTTACTGACTGATTACACTTACTGACTGACTGACTAAACAAACTAACTAACTGACTCACTGACTGATTACACTTACTGACTGACTAAAACAAACTAACTAACTGACTTACTGACTGATTACACTTACTGACTGACTGACTAAACAAACTAACTAACTGACTCACTGACTAAAATAACTGACTTAATGGCTGATTAAACTTACTGACTGACTGACTTAACAAACCAACTGACTTACTGACTGACTGACTGCCTGACTCACAGACAAAATCTGTCACTCCCTCCAGCCACTTCTCCTCCCCGCTTTCAGTTGAAATTATTTTCCGAACGCACCCCGCCTGTCACAAAGCGTCATGGCACCCAGAGATGAACCAGCCTGACAGCTTGGAGATGGATACCGATACACAGCGTCAAACAGCATGCTGGCTTCTGCCACTTCAATGTGAAGCTTTTTGAGTTGTTTGGGGATTTCTATTTTGACGGTCAGAGTTAAAGAGATTTTTAGAAATAACAAACCCAGCGGCGGGCTTCAGTCTGGCCTTAGGCTCCTGGATAACAATAATATCCTTGCCTCCTCTAATCACCTCCCCCCCAGCTCTCTCTCTCTCTATATATATATCTCTCTCTCAGTGTCAGTACCAGCAAGAGGAGTGATCTATAAATACACTGCATTTACTATTCAGAAAGAAATATCGCAGAAGTCGGACGACAGGTCTTAATAAAACTAAATAAAAAAATAAATAAAAATGTCTTCCTGCAGGCACTGAGGTCAGACCCAATGCGAGGATACGCTCAGAGGATGATATACCGTATGATGAGATACAAGATGTCTAGATATCTTAAGATAAGATACGATACGATGACAGGAAAGGAGAGAAGATCATAAGTCTAGATATCATAAGATATGGTAAAGTTGCAAAGTGTAACATTTTAACAAACTCGTTGCTCAAATCACTTTGAAATATCTGCTGTCATTCTTGATCGCTATTGATCTCGATAATGTCATCAACAAGATTAACACGAACGGAAAATGTCGGCCAGCGCATATACCCATATACCCCTCGCGCATATCTTACTACAAAACTCCCAAAAGCCCTCCCACTGACGCCCCCCCCAGCCAATGCGAGCGAAGCTATATCACATCATACAAAGATAGAATAGACAACACTTACTATCTGGGAGGGGCTTAATCACACAAATTGCAACTTTATGGTAAGATAAGATGTATTAATATCATCCATGTTGAGATTTGTGAAGACAAAATATGTTAAGTTTTGATATGATGAGACAAGATAAGGTGAGGTATGATGCAATAAGGCAAGAACAAGGACAGAATGAATGCTAGAAGTCAGGGTGAGGAGGTCTGCGAGGCTCGGGGGGTCGGTCTGCGTCAGTGCTCCCCCTGACGGCCGGGGTTCCCTCCTCTCCAGGGAGATCCTCCAGGAGATCCAGCGCCTGCGTCTGGAACACGAGCAGGCATCTCAGCCCACCCCTGAGAAGGCCCAGCAGAACCCCACCCTGCTGGCCGAGCTACGGCTCCTCAGGTATGTCAAAACAACCCATCTTCACCATCACCTTCCTCTGGGGACAGTCCGACATAATGACACTCTAACACTGAGAACCTGTGTATGTGAGTCAAACCTAGGCAGATACATGGACTATATGACGTCTTGCAGGGTGACCCAAGTAAGCTGTTCCCTGGTGAATATTACCAATAATCTATGACCAAAGATCAATATGAGAATAATTCCTGTATATCCTGATGCAAAAAAATCGATTTTCCCTAACTAAACAGTGCATCCTATACTATGTATATTTCTACACATAAGAGAGTACAAGATCGTTTTACTGGTGAATACATTACAAATGTTCTTCCAAAACCTCTTAAAACGTAAACGAGGATTCAGCAGATATATATACACCATCATCCTTTAACATGATGGTGAAAACGGTGGATTAACTTTGTAAAGCGACCCACAGGGAGACTCGCTGAGTTCTGCTGGACTCCTCTGAGTAATAATACATTTAGATAGGCTTGCTGGATAGAATATCTGCATTCCACCAAGTCAGGGCTGGAAATCCAACAGCTTAGACGCGATAGCGGTCAACCTATAGATTTATGGCAACATAATCTGTGAGTTTATTATGATGGAGAGGAATGTTGTGGGTCCGGTGTAGGTTTTCTCTGGCCTCTGGGCATGGAAGAATGTGTGGAGATAGATAGTCTGGAGGTAGCAGCTGGTGCTGAGTGTGTTGGACAACATGCCCGGCAGACAAGCACGAGCACTCTGGCTCTGTGCATCTTGAATGAGTCCCAATGTAGTACAGCATGTGGACACTAGAGGGCGGTGATCTGCATTAACGTTCCACCGCCCACATCGTTTGGCTAATGGTAGCGTTTGGATATCATTTTGCTATATCATTTAAAAATCGATCAAAGAATTAATGAATGTTTTCATCTTAGTAAATTAAAAATCATTAATTTATGAGGTGAAGGATAAACACGATTGTGTCAAAGTAGATGGCTGATCATTTGTTTTGTCGTCACAATATTGTTAGGTAAATTGTGATTATTAAGCGTTCCTCTTTTTATTTTAGAAAACAGTCCATCAGATCATCAGGTAGCTTAATATACCGTAGAACATAGAACATAGCCCATAGAACCGTTTAACCCAGAGCATAGAACCACATCCTAGAAAGCGCTACATTGGACCATAAACAACACAGAACATAGAATACATCATGTAGAACATACACACATGCAACACTGCGCGTGGAGCGTAACGCCAACGCCGGGGGCGTGCTGACGTACCGTTGTGTCGTCCAGACACAGGAAGGACGAGCTGGAACGCCGTATGTCAGCACTGCAGGAGAGCCGGCGTGAGCTGATGGTGCAGCTGGAGGGGCTGATGAGGCTGCTGAAGGTACCGCCCCACCAACCCCCACCGGGTTCTGAATCCCCCCCCCATATCAGGGGTCCGAACGGCGAAGCGGCTTGGTCCCCTATTGTTTTTGTACCATTCATTTCCCCCTCAAATTCTGTAAAAGTCAAACTGCAGCCCAAACCGTGAGTCGAAAACTCTTGATATTTTCCGGTATGGCTACCGATAAGCCCCACTACCCATAAACCCACATTTTTGGTACTGCACCCAAAGGTGGCGCTATTGTAAATCATGAATTAGGCTTACCGTATTTCTCCTCACCCGATTGACCTGGACTCAAAATTCTTTCCTCATATTAATCTCTAGAATCAGTTGTTGCATCATTATGGCCCTAAAACTATTTCATAGAAAAGCCAAACATGATAAAAAGATTCAGGCTACAAAAATCATCAAAAATGTGTCGAAATCGCCACATAAAATCTTGCGACCAAGCCTCACAAAAGTTAGCAAACAGATTACTTTTTATTTAGTTCTATTTCAGAAATATTAGCCAATAGATTTGGAGCAGTTAGCCCATTTTTCTTATATGGCCATTTTGTTATTGTATTAAAAAAATAATACAACTATCGTTAGGTGGATACCCATGCCTCCCACACCCATAAACCAAAATTGTGGTACTGCACCCAAAGGTGGCGCTATTTAAAAAGGTTATGAACTAGCCTTATTTCTCCCTAATCTCCAAAATCAGATGCATCTTTTCACCCAGGTGTTCTGTGTTTCTACTTTCCCCACAATTTCATAGAAAGGTCAAACGTCCACAGTCTCAGCCCATTTTTCCTACATGACCATTTTGTTATTGTATTACTACCACACGACTATCATTAGTTGGATACCCTTAACAGTGCACATTTTCAGATCTGTAATCTTTAAGAAAGCCCTTTATTCACTTGAGAAATGTGTGCTTGGAGTTTCCTTGATGTTGTGTGCTTATCAATTGATATTTTCAACATGTGAATGAGGCTACATTTCAGGTTTGTCAGTGGCTCAATGGGTTAATGCCTTGTACTGGTGATCCTTAGTTTGAGAGATTAGAGCATTATGAACAATGACATTCGGCCATTGCTCTGCAGCCCACTCACCTGAAAGCCGAGGCACAGTATGGCATTAAGGGGAACATCTTCATAATTATGTCATATTTACATATCTTCCATATCTATCTTTCATTAGTTTGTTCTTGACCTTTAATTTTGCTCGGACCCTGTTAATCACCGCTTGGGTTATATTTATTATTTATTATTATGATTTATACATATATAATTATTAATTTTTTACTTTAATTCAACCATTCAAGTCTGGTTGAGATGAACACCTCTGTTCTACGAGTTGACCGATCTGCGTCTAAAGACACGGACAACATGACAAAGAAAATAAACACAATCCTACTGTTCATGTCTAAACAGTGATTCTAGACGCTCCTGACATCTACGCAAATATCTGAAATATGAATAGAGTTCATTTTAGTTCATGCTTCAGAAGGAAAGCGCAGAGTACCCCTCCCCTGTGTCCAAGGTGATCGATTTGTGTTAGGGGAGTTTGATCTCGGTCTAGGGTTAGATGGGCTAATGTCCTGACGCTGGCCGGTGAAGCCCACTGAGACCGCAACTGGGATCAAGAACTATACAAATAAAATGGACCTAAATTCACTCAACTCCAACACCCTACCCTCCCCTCGAATCGATCTAATCAACCTACTCTTCCACTCTGAAAGCTTTCAGCTTCCTGCAGGTTCTATCGATGTCAGCTCCCCGTACGAGATCAGTGTCGGTGGTCTGCGTGTGTTTCTAGAACTCCCTCGCCCGTACTGTGCATGTCATGGACATTAATCCCTTCTTCTTTTCGGGGCCAGCGTTCAGTCTCTCAATCTCTGGCTCTCTTCTCCTCTCTATCCCCCCCTCCCTCCCCCTCACTCTGCACCTCCCGGCTGGCTGCTGCAGGACGAGGAGCAGAAACAGACCGTAAGTGAAACACTCCCCCCCCCCCCCCCCCGAACCGACCAACTGGATTCAGGAACGTTTAATATGATCTTTAAGCCTCTGTCCTTGAATAAATAAGAGCACAGAGGGGCCATACTGCAGCTCCAGTGAGTTTAACCCTTTGGTGAGGATGATGATTGACGGTGATGATGATGATGAGCAGTATGATGATGGTGATGGTGATGATGATGATGAGCAGTATGATGATGGTGATGATGACGATGACGATTCTGGTGATGATAGTGATGATGGTGGTGGTGATGATAGTGATGATGTTGATTAGTGCTGCACGATTTGGTTGAAAAGTCATATTGCGATTATTATGGACAGTATTGCGATTTGCGATATAATAAACAAATGGTGTCATGAGTCAGCTTGCTTGGTTATCAAGGAAAATTCACACAGATAACTGATCATCAATGTTTCTTTCTCAACTCAAACATACAAACTTAAACTAGCATAAAAAAAAATACAAAAACTAAAAAAAAGTGTTCAGTACTGTTTTCAAAATAACAATATTTCACAGAAATAAATTAATAATAAAAATATATATTTTTCAAAATAAAGGCATTTCTGCTGTGCAAACTTGTTAGGGTAGGCTAACACTTTCTTCTTATTACTATTAAATCACAGCCTTTTGCGGTTATACAATCGCAAAGGCTGATATCGCGATTGCGATTCGGTTAATCATGCAGCACTAATGGTGATGGTGTTGGTGATGAGGGGGATGGGGATGGGATGAGGGGGATGGGAGGATACAAGATAAAAGATTGTTTATTGTCGTATACACAATGGAAACATAGTTTGCACTGGGCAATGAAGTTCTGAATTTGCAAGTTCCCTTCACACAAAATATACTCAAAATAAAGTAGATAACAATAAACTAAACTATTAAAAATATCTGTACAAAGAGCAGAATTTAGTTTAAACAAAAACAGTTAAATATAAGGTGCTGTTTAGCATGTGCAATGCAGCAGAAGGCCATTTGGAAAAGAATACAGTTCACAGTAGTGGATGATGATGATGATGATGATGATGATGATGATGATGATGATGATGATGATGATGATGATAGTAGGTACTGCAGCTGCATTGCTCCTATACCCACCCCACTGGGTTGTTTCCTAGGCAACATGGATATTCACTTAATAGGAGTACTTCAGACAAAAAAAATTAAAGAAAAGAGCCAAACTGGCCATTAAATACTAATCAGAGGTGTTTCTCATTCTGGGGCTTCAGGGCGGCCTGTTCCCCTGTGAACGCCCTTCAGTTCAGTCCAATAAGTGTGGCCCAGATGTTCCACATCAGTATCTCATCACCTGATAACCAGATCAGCCAATGACAGCCTCTGCACACGTTAGCCTGTGTTTAACCTAAAGCGCACTCGCACTGCTAACTAATCTAGCAGTGGTGTTGTGGTTTTAAGGGCCAGTTGGTGTGAGGCAGCGCTACAGTCTGGCTACAGGAGGTATCTCAAACTGCATGGGGTCCTGGGGTGTCTGGGGGGAGGGGGCGGTGTGCTACTCGCTGGCCCCCATGTCAGATCTCCTTTAATCAGTAGAAACCTCCTCTAGCCTCTAGCCCTCTACACAGAGCTCAGCCAAGGCCGAAGTTGGGCTAGCCATCTGCTGCCTGGCTCACTGCCATGTGGCATGGAACTTGCACCATACACACACAAGGACAGAAAGAGAGTGGGGGACAGAGAGAAAGGGAAGCAAAGAAGGTGGGGAAGAGAGAGAATATGAAGGAGAGAGCCATGTAGAAATGGAGAGATCGAAGGAGAAAAGGACAGAGATTGAGAGAGAGAGAGAGAGAGAGAGAGAGAGAGAGAGAACCTGAGAGAGAGAGAGAGAGAGAGAGAAGAGAGTGAGAAGAGAGAGAGGAGAGAGACATGAGAGAGAGAGGAGAAGACAGAACGAGAGAGAGAGAGAGAGAAGAGAGAGAGAGAGAGAGAGAGAGAGAGAGAGAGAGAGAGAGAGAGAGAGAGAGAGAGAGAGAGAGAGAGAGAGGACGCCCAGAGAGTGGTGTTGGGTGTGTGTCCTGGCCTCACTGCAATAGGAAAGTAGTGAGGTTATGTTTTCCATATGTTAGCTTTAATGAAACTCTCCCTTGTGAAGCCTGTGAGGCAATACTTACACCATCTACTCCTGAGTTCCCCTACTAGATCCACTAGATGCATTTCCTACTGTTGGAGGGTTTTAAAATGGGACCTCCTTCACTTCTACCTGCGTTTGTGAGACACATTTTAAGGCTGCGTTGATCTAGATTGTATTCTACGATACCGTAGTGTTGCTTTAATTTAGACGGTTTTAATTCGAGAATGCCTTGTCGTGCTGCTATAAATGAGATGGTTAAATTCAGAGATATCTTGTGGCTTTAATTTAGATGGCTGAATCCGGGAATTACATTTCAACACACACTATATGTATTAAAAAAGTGATTCTTTTTTCCCTCTCTTTCTCGTTGACCTCTCTAGTCTCAGTCGGGCGGTTCCCCCCATTCCTCCCCCAGCCACGGCGCCGGCTGCTCTATGCCCATGCCCATACGCTCCACGTCGGCGGGCTCCACGCCCACCCACACCCCCCAGGACTGCCTGGCCGGGGTGGGCGGGGACGTGCTGGAGGCCTTTGCTCAGGGTGAGCCTCACTCTGTGACCTTGTTATCTCACACTGCTCTGAGTCCGCTCACATGCACCCGCTGGGCGCCAACTCACTGGATTAAGAAATACATACATGTGTTAACTCCTGCAGTTATCGCGTAAAGAAAAAAAATGCATATCAACAGAAAATGACCTCGCCCCCCCCACCCTAGGTGTGCCTAGAAACCTCCGGAATGACCTGCTGGTGGCTGCAGACTCAATCACAAACACAATGTCGTCGCTGGTGAAAGAGCTCCACTCAGGTCAGTCCCCGGCGTCCTCTGTCAACCTCTGTATTACCATCGTGGTTCGTTGGTCGTGTTCCTATCTAAATTGGTTCCTTCGTCTCTTTGTATTCTGGGATATCGATGTGTCCTCAGGATCCTTGATTACTGTTTTATTGGGGATTCGGTTGCATGAATAAAGCAGAGGAAATGTGGATCCAACGCAATGTTTCGCTTTGGTTTTATTTTGAAACCGGCGTCAGCGTGCCCACAGTGGCCGCCCTCGGGGTATTGACTGTGACGGAAGCAGAGATTAACTCCCACAGTGGAACGGGATGAGTAGTGTTTCCAATGTTCAGACTTCAGAATATAAGCTTCCAAAACATCAGTTGTTTTTTTTGCAGACGCCCTTTCAAGTCCCCAAACTCCAGTGGTCACTTCCACTGTGCTTCTCTCCTTTGTCTAACACCTTCCTCTCCTGTGAACGTTCTTCCCAGAGTGTGGGTGTACTGCTAACGGGGGATTTGATTGTGGACTGAGTTTCTCTGTGGTGTCGTCTTTACAGTGGACGACCTGGTGGAGGAGGAGGAGGCCAACATGAGGAACGGCAGGGAGAGAGGTAGGCAGCTAGCCCGCCCCAAAGAGAAGTCCTGCCAGACAAATATCAGGGACCGTGTTGTAGCACATCGTTTAACAGATTCCAGGCAAAACAGTCTTTCACTACTAACCATAACAAACCACCACTCAGTCCCGTTGAGTAAAGTTGAACTTCTATATTAAATTTGGTCTTGGTCAACCATTGGCTAGATTTTCATTAATTGATTTGTGTCTAAAAAATAAGTTATGCCATTTGCGCATCACTAGAAGCTTGTCACCCGCACACAACTTGTGGTTGGATTGGCTTTATAACATTCAAAAAGAAAAATCGTACATTTAAATGTTTCTAGAGAGGCTGACAATAATGAAAGTATACCATCCAATTTAGACTGCAATGAAACAAAAGTTACCCAGAAACGCTGGTTGCTAGCCGTTGTAATTGCATCATCTTTCACCATCAGTCATGCATGTTTTGTCGATATTTACGATCGGCTAGCTAGCGCTGGTTTCTCTTTCGCCGAAATTCTAAACACAATCTTATATCTTTGCATCCAGGCACAGGGAGGGTACAGAAGCACTGAGGACAGGAACAAAAATCTGAAGCTCCATCCACCAGTGGTCACCTGGTTAAGGCACGCAAACCCCCACCACACCACCACAACCACCTCCACCGCCAGTCTCCCGATGGCGTTAGCACGTAGAGTTATTGCATGCTGTACTCTACCAGGACTTCACTGTGTTGACACCACAGGTATCCTTGCAACTCGCCAGAGAGAAGAACAAAAAATGAAAAAAATATGCGAGTGTATATTGTTGTGTGTACAAAACAAACAAACTGCTGTAATTTAACTGACCATTTTAATTCTTGTCTGCTAAGGAATGGCTTTAATGTGCTTTCTCTACCCCTGAACTTTCTCTCCTCGTCGAGAAAGGCCAATCTGTATTAAATAATACTGTCAACATGTGACTTAAGGGAACAATAACCGCCAATAACCTCCCGGATCCTATAATGACAATTTCTATTTTCATGACGCGTTGCCAGTCATTGCTTTTGTACATTAGCTGTGGTATTATTTTGTTTTATTCATTTCGGTTTTTGTGCATGACACTCATTGGACATGGTGCTGTGTCATTCCAACTCTATGTGGGTTCATGTCAGCTTACCTGAGGCTTTTCGGAACAACAGCCAGCCTCGGGATTTCAAATTGCAAATTTATATTATCTGCTGTACAGCTGTATTTGAGTTGATATGTCAGAGGCATATTCTGACATCTTATTTACTAAAGGATGAAATCATATATGGATTCTTAAAATGTCTAAATGCGATTACTACAAAACCGTGATGCGTTCAGTTGGAAAAAACGTTGTTGCAATTACAAAACAGTAGGCAGGGAAATCTTTTTTCCCAAAGGAATCCAGTAAGCCTCTGTAAATCGCTGATCCATGCCAATATAAACAAAAGCAGAACGCTCAAGCCCGAAAACAATGGCAGCTTTCTTTGGTAATTGGTTTCAGTGGCAATAGTTTATCAAGTATTATATCTATGACCGGAAACCAAGTTTCAATAAAAGAGGTTTGAAACAGCGAATTCCACCCCCCACCCCCCAAAAAAGAACAATCTCTTGAACTTGGATATAAGCTATCCTAGATGTAGAATATCTAGACCATACTATCTATAGATAATATATCTAGAATAGCGTGCCCCTATCACGCTCACTGAGTTACAGACTGCTGTGTGCTCGCCAAGCCATGCTTGAAAATACCATGGGCTGTTTGGTTAGTGCTAGCATAGAGTGGGGTTGGTATCTGAAAATACACTCACTTATTAGTTAATGTTTTGTCCCTGTAACTTATAGAACCAAGTACCAACCAACCTTGAAGGGCATTTTAACTTTTTCACAGCATGGTGCCTCCTTCCAAATAAACGGGCTAGCTTGAAAGTACGTACCTCAACGATGTTTAGCTAGCTAGATTCAAAGGATTAGGGACTTTTGCTTTCAAATCACAGAATAGACACCTAGTGAGTAGGTAAGAAAGGAAAAAGAAGTGAAGAAAGTATAAGTAAGTAGATTCAAAATGTAAGGGTAGCATTATATAAATGTAGAAAAGGCTTTGGTGACAATAGTGTATGTGCAATGAACGTAGCCACTCAGGGACTGTAGATCTACTGTGTGTAACGTAATGGTGATGGTCATAAGAGACTGGCTAGAGTGAAAATATATTGGGAAGGTTTTAAAACGGTTCAGTATCAATCCAAAATCCAATCTGTCCATTTTCAAATCCCAGTGCAACTGGGGTAACAAATCCAGATTCCTTAACACTTGGATGTATTAGGATTTTTTTTTCTTTTGCCCTTGGATTTAATTTTTTGTGCTTTAATGATTCCATATTATTTTAAATTAGTGCTGCTTTACCGAATCCCATCCTCCTCCGAGTATATTTTGTTTTATTGCTCTCTGAAGTGTCCACAAAGGGACTGAGAATGTGAATGGCTTGAAGGAAACATTCTCAAGCAATGGAATATTCAGACGGATATTGTTTAGTCTGTGTGTGTGTGTGTGTGTGTGTGTGTGTGTGTGTGTGTGTGTGTGTGTGTGTGTGTGTGTGTGTGTGTGTGTGTGTGTGTGTGTGTGTGTGTGTGTGTCTGTCTGGCATGGATAATGAATGATATCTGGCCACAATTATGAATCTATCCCACATTAAAAGGATATCTACTTGAATCAGAATGGCAATGGGCCCGTCTTTAGTTCTCCATAATTGATTTCTTGTTATGTTTTTTACGTGCTAGATTGAGAGTAGCTGTTACTCTACTTTGAGACTGAATAATGTCTGGCTGTGACACACTACAGTGTGGAAAAATAGTCGGAGCAATGTATTTGGCCCATGAGGGAAATAAAGACAGTGTGTTGGTCGCCTAGTCAAACATCAGCCTTCCACCAGACAAACTGCACTTAAGGAAACGGAGTGAAGAGGGAAATGTCAGTGGCGTACCAAATGCTTTTCAGATAGATGTGTACACTATAAGCTAAATATAAACAAAGTATAAGGTCTGAACACACCTGTAACACTGTGTCAAGAAACCCAACAACCCAACTTCTTTTCGCCGCGTTAGTTGTCACACCGCTTCTGTCTTGTACGATCGCTGTGATTATATTCACCATTTCGTCAAAAGTTGGAAGCCACGATGTTGCTCTTGCCATCACGTCGCTCGCTGTGGGAGTATGAATGAAGGGGGGTCTAACGAAGCAGGCATTAAAGACACTCATTCTTTTTTAAAAACTCTGTGAACACTTTGCAAGCAATACTGTTCCATCGGAGGCTCCGCCTGACCGTGAAGGTCAGGAATTAATTTCCGAAACTGAGTTAATAGAAAAGGGGGGGAAAAAACAGAGAGAGAGAGCGAGAGGAGCAAATTCCTGTCTTCCCCTTTCACACTGGCCACTCAGAGGAATGCTATGTCGAGTTGTGTTACTTTTTTGATTTACTTGTGCCTCTTTAGATGTTGTCTAAATGTTGATATGTGTGGCGTAACCATTCCGCAAATACCACGGCTTCTCCGGCTCCATTTGTCGAGGTTTTTCGTCTGTGTCCTTGAAAATCAGACTTGATTTGTTGCTTTATTGGGGGGGGAAGGAGGGAGGAGAGGTTGAATGGGGATTGTGGGAATAGGGTTTTGGGGGAGGGAAGGCGAGGTCCAGACCAGGGACACACAATTGTGGAGCCTTTTTTCCGTCTGTGCCAAAAAATAGTTTGCAAAATCTGTGTGTGTTTTATCAATACCGTGTCTAAGAGTATATCCGCATTAGTGTGTGGTTATTTGTCGCCAATTAATTCACGGAACGGCCTGAAGCTAACCCACGTGTTTCCAAGGGTTTCCACCTGTGTTAAAAAAAAAAAACCCTCCAAGCTCACATTCCCATAGAGAAGCATGAGAGTAGCGTTTCTTAAACTGAAAAATCATTGAACACTCTTGATAAACTATGGGCGAGCTGGAATAGCTAATTCCCAGATCAGAGTTTTCGGAATGAGCGATGTGGAAAGACAAAAAGAGTCTTTAGTCTTTCGGGCCCAAGACAAAAAGGTTCAAGAAGCCCTACACTAGTATGACCACTCTCTCTGCTACTACGGCGCAATGCAGTCGCCCACATCACCACCACTACCACCAACGCAGCTGGCAAGAAGCAGGCATCACTGGATACTCTATGTACCAGATTCTGCATGATAGTACACATCTTACAAAGTACTCAGAGCCTGTGTTTAATTTATTGATTTGATTTGCAATGATGTGGAAAGGGACAAAAGCAGCTCTCCTGATGTTATTTATTTATGTGTGTGTGTGTGTGTGTGTGTGTGTGTGTGTGTGTGTGGTGTGTGTGGTGTGGGTGTGGGTGTGGGTGTGTGTATGTGTGAGTGCATGTAGGCTATGTGTGTTTCCTCATGTTCATTTGACAGAATCATAGTTTAATGTCACATGGCCACTGTCTTTTGTAAATACATAAATAAATTGTGAACTATATTAAAAGAGATTTAAAATATGGCCTGGTTTGTGTGTGATTATTAAGCCTTTTTTTTTATCTCGTATAACTAACTGCATTTGCAATCTTTTTACTCTCAGAAAGATTGACAGTGATGTTTGTTTACATATTGGTATTATTTGCACCTGATTTTATAAATCTGCTGAACAATGATGACCTTCAGGAAAATTGATTGGAGGATATCTGTGGTACTGGATTGTTAAATGCTGGAAAATGTACATAAAATAGTTTGGGCTGTTCATGTGTTACAGGAAGAATTATAACCTAAGACAGCTGAGCTGCCTGTGCCACGACTATAAAATATCCCTCAACTGATACATGTACAATTCTCCGGCCAATGCACAATATTTACAGACTAACGAGGCTAGAGGAGGGGGTGGTAGAGCACGCCTAGTAGGCCTACTCTGGTGGGCTTTCATCTGTTGGTTGTGAGTGGTCCTTCTGCTGTCCTCACCTGAACCCTCGTTCCCGTTGACTCAAAACCAGGATAGCCCAGAGAGAGCGAATGCTGTGGCCGATCCCGCTATTTTGTGATTAATGATTTTCTTTCCACATTTTCGTAATGTCCCATCCAAAATAAACGTAAAGCCACTGTAGCTCAGGCTAATCGACGCTTTGATTTGCCACATGCAGCACGAGAAATGCTCCAGCAGTTTCAAACACAATAATGTCACCGTCGCATAATGCCAAATTGTTTTACAATTAACTACGAAACAATTATTTAAACACAATTTCTACCAATATAATTTCCCTATGATCCTATGCTTCCGAATAGAGGGGGTCATTGCCATGACATCACGATGCACAGACCCTTCTCCTCTCACATAGACCTATGACTGCTCCCTGTCTCCCTCTGGTGGCGGTATTGAGTACAGGCAACAGGCTACAGTCAATTTGTTGTTTTCACGCTAGATATTAATTGTATTACTGTATTATTATTTCGGCCTCTTAGTCACGGGGACGTCGACACAAATAACAGAGTCACGTAAGGTTATGATCTCCAATGCTATTATTTCACAGGCTGGGACAAACGGAAAAAGATGTGTTTGTTGAAAGTTGTTGAAGTTGTGTTCAAAGGAGGCTATTTAAACAACGATCATACAGTTTACCGTTGCAAATTAATGCTTGTAAATTGCTAGCTTTGATGAGGACTGTGTTAATTATATAGGCTTACACATATCAATTAACAACAACACTTAAAGGAAGTTCGCATCTTTTTCACAAAATGCCTTTGCCCAGCAATTTACACTTTACTACACCTCATTATTATTAAATCATTACATGTTTCCACTGTCTTAGTTTATAATTATTACTTACTTAATTTATTTTTTTATGGTTATATTTATTAATATGATCTATGATGCTACTTATTTTTTAGTGATCTTATTAACTTTATCTTGTATTGTTGCTGCTATGTGGCTGATAAAAGGATTAGAATTTTATTATTGTGTACAATAAGATAATTCTTGTAATTCGGATTCAATATGGACTACATTGATTGTAAACCGTGTAGAGGACTGTCTTTAAGACCGTGCGGACACCCAGTCCGACAGCCTGCAGGCCTAGGCAGCAGTGAGCGGAGCGTCTGGAGGAGCGCTGGCCGGCTGGGGAGGCGGAGGACGGGGAGAGAAGAGGAAGGAGGCTCCGGGAGTGCAGAGAGACACATAAAGGGTCTGGCCTGGGACTTGGCAAAAACGGGTAACGAGCACCGTGATTCACACTTCATTTGAATCCGCAAGCCTCAATCATTTCGGGTTCGTCCAGGGGAGGGCTTCTCGATCGGCACGATACGCACCAGCCCTGAGAGCGGAAGGCGTTTCGGTGCGAGGGGGGATAGCGATCAGGTTATGTTGTCGCTTTATTCGGTTATTGGACGTCGCGATGTGCGCTTGAACCGGATTCACACCGCAGAGAGCGGATCGGTGAAACAGAATAGACGCCTCATGAGAATAACGGGTTTTTATCCCTGTGCGTCCGTGGCCTGTAACAGAGGTACATCGCCGAGGATCCTCAGCACACTTCCTCTGCACACACAGAAAACATAAAAAACAACGAAAACTTTACCATTTAACATGTTGGCTATTGAATAATTAATACCAGCCACTTCTATTTGCCTGAATGCATTGTAAACACCTGGATCCCTCAGGCCAGATGCGCATGGAAATGGAACCCTGTGTGGCCTTAAAATGTATATTATTTTTATTATTATTATAAAGAATATAGCTGCTAGATGTTATATGTGTTTTATTAACGGTTCCATCCATGAGGCAGGCATCAAACAAACGAGTCCGAACGATGGACCTCGGCTATCTATGTTCAGGACATTCTAGCCCTCCGTCCCTGAGTGTGTTTTAACCAGAATGCCCGTTCTGACGGAGCGTATATTGTCCGGTCTTCTAACGGGAGTGTGCAGCAGGCCTTAGTTAAAGGTTCAGTTAGTTGCAATTTAATAATCACAGGCTATTTCCCCTATATGGTTGCACAATGCATTATTTATTTCATGTACAATTGTAATATATAGGCCTCACGTCAAATAAGCTCTTACCTCTTAAATACATCTACAGAGTCAAATGGCCTGGCCCAACAGGCGGCGAAAAGCCATATAGGACTCTATAGGAGTCACGCCATGCAATGTGCTAAATCAATGTATCATGAAACGTAAACATCAATATAATCAACAGTAGGCCGAGGCCTCTGCCGCCTGATCCACGTGCCTGTTGCCCCCCGACCCTATTTCTAGTATGAGAAACGAAGATAAATGTGTATGTCTCTAAACTAACATATGTATACAACAGGCACATCTTGTCGAAAAGCATTGGAAAAAATAAAACATTTGAGTTTTTTTAGGTCGTTTTTCACCACTTTAGACAATTCATGAACTGTCTTTCACTCATGGACCAGGCTCGACCTATTACATGTAATGTTTTACCCTCCATATTTCTTCTGTTGCACCAAAACCCTAAAAATCCCTTTTTCATTTTTGTCTCCAATTGTTATCCAGGTAGACGCGTGGACAGAAAGAGGGATCATCTATCGTTTTTATTTTAGCGACGTAACATTTTCACCGTACCCATTGACCATAAGAGTGAGCGACAAGAACAAGAGCATCAGCAACCCACCACCACCATGCCGTCCAACTCCAGCTCCTCTGCCCTGCTCAAAGGCCCCGGCAGCTGTGGTGGTCCCCAGGGGAACCGACCGGTAAGACATCAACCATGAACGCACTTCAGGAGTCTGATGTTTCATGACCTGTGGGGACGAAGAGGCTAGCCCCGCCCCTTTGGTGTGTGTATGTGGTGTGTGTGTGTGTGTGTGTGTGTGTGTGTGTGTGTGTGTGTGTGTGTGTGTGGTGTGTGTGTGTGTGTGTGTGTGTGTGTGTGTGTGTTCGGGGGGGGGGGGCTCACACTTGAGGGTCACAGAGTTAAATTTCAGCCTTATTTTAATTGTTCTAATGACTTGGAGAGGAAATGATTCGGTGGTCTCTATGTGTGTGTGTGTGTGTGTGTGTGTGTGCCTGTGCCATGAAAGAATGAAACACGTGTGTGTGTCAATCGGAAGTGTGTAGTATGGGAGTGTGTGTTTTTGTGGAGAGGGTTGACATATAGAAGGGCTTTCTCTGTATGGTATCAAATGCTGAAGACACACCCTGATGAAGTATTTGTGGATGTCCAAAGCACACCCTGGAACATCCTAAGGAACCAGCTGTGATAAGCACTGTAGTACATTCAGGGCCATCACCTCCATATCACAATAAAAGAAGATGGTGATGGTGATGGTGCTGGTGGTGATGGTGATGGTGATGGTGCTGGTGGTGATGGTGATGGTGATGGTGCTGGTGATGGTGACTGGTGACGGTGACGGTGACGGTGCTGGTGCTGGTGCTGGTGCTGGTGATGGTGATGGTGATGGTGATGGTGATGGTGATGGTGATGGTGATGGTGATGGTGATGGTGCTGGTGATGGTGATGGTGATGGTGCTGGTGGTGATGGTGATGGTGATGGTGATGGTGATGGTGATGGTGTTGGTGGTGGTGATGGTGATGGTGATGGTGATGGTGATGGTGATGGTGCTGGTGCTGGTGGTGATGGTGCTGGTGATGGTGATGGTGCTGGTGATGGTGATGGTGATGGTGATGGTGCTGGTGATGGTGATGGTGATGGTGATGGTGATGGTGATGGTGATGGTGATGGTGATGGTGATGGTGATGGTGATGGTGATGGTGATGGTGATGGTGATGGTGATGGTGATGGTGATGGTGATGGTGATGGTGATGGTGCTGGTGATGATGGTGCTGGTGATGGTGATGGTGATGGTGATGGTGATGGTAATGGTGCTGGTGGATGATGGTGCTGGTGATGGTGATGGTGATGGTGATGGTGATTGGTGCTGGTGTGGTGATGGTGATGGTGATGGTGATGGTGATGGTGCTGGTGGTGATGGTGATGGTGATGGTGCTGGTGCTGGTGCTGGTGATGGTGATGGTGATGGTGATGGTGATGGTGGATGGTGCTGGTGATGGTGATGGTGATGGTGATGGTGCT
Organism: Melanogrammus aeglefinus; assembly: GCA_900291075.1. NCBI lineage: Eukaryota > Metazoa > Chordata > Actinopteri > Gadiformes > Gadidae > Melanogrammus > Melanogrammus aeglefinus. The sequence continues at coordinate 46,019 of OLKM01000938.1, read as the reverse complement.
GGTGATGGTGTTGGTGCTGGTGATGGTGATGGTGATGGTGATGGTGGATGTTGTGCTGGTGATGGTGGTGTGCTGGTGGTGGTGGTGCTGGTGATGGCTGGTGATGGTGCTGGTGGGATGTTGTGCTGGTGGTGTACTGGTGGTGTGGTGGATGATGTGATGGTGATGGTGATGGTGCTGGTGGATGGTATGCTGGTGATGGTGGTGGTGGTGCTGGTGATGGTGGTGTGCTGGTGGTGTGCTGGTGGATGGTGTGCTGGTGATGGTGCTGGTGGTGTCGAGGAGGTTGTATTGGTAGAGTGGTGATGGAGGCGGCTGTATTGGTGACGGAGGAGGTTGGCGCCAGTAGAGGTGGAGGGGGTGGAGGAGGGGGTAGGGACAGTGGAGGGGGTGGAGGAGGGCAAGGGACAGTGGAGGGGCTGAAGGTGATGGAGGAGGGGGTAGTGGACAGGGGAGGGGTGGAGGAGGGGTGAGGGACAGTAGAGGGGGTGGAAGGGGGTGGAGGAGGGGCTAGGGACAGTGGAGGGGCTGAAGGTGATGGAGGAGGGGGTAGGGACAGGGGAGGGGGTGGAGGTGGTGGAGGTGACGTAGGCGTTGGCTGGCTCTGGGTTGGTTGTACTGGGAGTATGTCAGGGTGGGTGGGGGGGGATTTCCTCTTCCTCTCCTCCTCCATTAGACTGCCCCCCCCCCCCTTCCCCTCATCCCTGTTGCCTGGCAACAGCCATCGCCTTAAATAACGGCCCGGCCGACGGATGTGGTGGCAGATATCGACGCGGCCGCTGGGTTCACACCAGGCAACAACCAAACACATCTCAGCTTCCCATTGGTTCTGTCTGTGAACAACTGTGTGTGTGTGTGTGTGTGTGTGTGTGTGTGTGTGTGTGTGTGTGTGTGTGTGTGTGTGTGTGTGTGTGTGTGTGTGTGTGTGTGTGTGTGTGTGTGTGTGTGTGTGTGTGTGTGTATGCTTTTATGATATTGTTTGCAAGCAAGTGTGTGCGTATACAATGTGTGACTGTATTTGTGTGCATGCGATTCTGTATGTTTGCCTTTGATAGTCTGCATATATGTGTTTGAATTTGTGCGAGCATGTGTGTTGTGGAACTATATTTGTGTGTTTGTGCTTGTATCCAAATATGTGTGAATGCGTATGTGTGTGCTTGTGTGTGTTATTTGTCTGTGTGTGTGTGTGTGTGTGTATGTTTGAGCATGTGTGTGTCTGTGTGTGTGTGAATGCTTGTCCGTGTGTGTGTGTGTATGTTTGAGTGTGTGTTTGCGTGTTTGTTTGCGTGCGTGTGTGTGCGTGTGTGTGTGTGCATGTGCGCGTGTGCGTGTGCGTGTGTGTGTGTGTGTGTGTGTGTGCGTGCGCGCGTGTGTGTGTGTGTGTGTGTGCATGTGTGTGTGATTAAAAGGGAGTTGTGTTTCCGCTGGGAGTGCCCGGGCAGGGCTGGGATCAGGATGATGGACTGACAGTCTGGTTTAGTCGCAGCGTGCAGAGAGATAGAAGAGCAGCCTGCGTTGCTCTGAGCCTCTTCCTCTCCTCCCCCTCCTCTTCCTCCTCTAGATGAGATACAGGGTGCTTGCCAAACATGTCATTATTTATGCTAATTTCCCCGTTCTGATAAAGACAAATACAATCAAGAGCCCTGGATTAGACAGCCCCGATGTGGCAGAGGGCGCAGAGAGCGAGGACCTAGGTGCAGCGCTGTGGATATCTTTAGGGAGGTGTTCCACATCTCCGCGCACGTGGTCCGGACTCCTTCACACGACCTTCAGAGGAATGATGCGGGGGGACAAGAGAACCAAAATACATACGAGTGCACAAGGCTCCTCCTCACCCAACATGAATTGGCTTTTCCCCACCGTAGAATGAATAGATGGCATGCCGTTGTGTAATTGGATTGACCTACAAATGCCGTCGATTTGTCTTTACTGTTTAAAGAAAAACAAAAGGAAAACGGTCGGCTCTTGGTTCTGAAATAGATCCCCTTCAAAGTAAAAGCCCCTGGGATATACAATTGACAGGCCATTGAAATCCTGATTTCATGGATCTCGTCTGCCCCTTCCCAATTCGTGTATAGAGTTGTTCACTTGTTCCTTTTCAAGTTTGTGTATGCTAAAGTGCTCAGGATAGGAATTTATTTAAAAAAAAAACCTATCTCGTAAAGGATTGCAGAAAAACACAGAATTTATAAACTCACAAGATGTATTTTTCAGCCGGACGCGTGTTTCCATTCAGAAATCTTTTCATGCATATTTGGTGTCAGCCGTTTGTAATGTAATTTTAAACTCATCTATTATTATGATTACACACTTCTTACTACAGAGCTCGCACATTGACAATCACATGCATAAGGAAAGTTCAGTTTGCATTTGGAGATGAATTCCCCGTAATTCCCAGTCCCTGTCATCTGGTGCCAGAAAAAAAACCTTAGCCCCACATTGCAAATCAAATCTCCAATCACACAAACAATGACCTCAAACCTGTGAATGGCTGATATCAGATAGATAAGCTGTAGCAGCCCCTGCACTCCCAGCCCACACCTGAACTCCCAGACTGAAGCAGTAGGCAGCCACAAACGAGAAAGACACTAGGAAAGGCACTTCACAGAATGGAATACCGGAATAAGTACCTCATGTATTTGTTTACAGAAAAGGTTAGTGCATACGGATGAATTAGGCTTACTTTTTTTATATGTGAAGACATTAACCTTAGAATTGCTCTTATTGGAATGAAATTGACCGCACGAGGACTCGTTAATTGGCTATTTGCAGATAAGAGTGTGAGGTGAAGAGGGTGGTGTGTAAGAGCAAAGGCAACAAGAAGTGGCTTAAAATACTTCAATACGTTATCCCTGCAGTTATCGTGTGGGAATGATGAATGCCGCCGTGGCCTATAGGTGTTATGGGTAATCCAGTTAAAGCAAGCAGCACAATTCAGCAATCCAGGCGATATAACTCATTTACTACGAAGGGGATACAAGTTCTTGTGACTTAAACACACCCCCAATCACCACATAAAAAAAGGGAGCCTTTCCTTCACCCCCATCCTCCTCCCTCTTTACACTTGGTGTATGTCGTTTTATGTGTAACATGGGCGCCTGCGGCTTGTGTTTGACAGATTGAGAACACAGCCCCGGCCCGGGACCCCGTGGTCGCAGAGAAGCCCGACAAAGGCGCCGCCTCGTCTTGTAAAGTTGGGAGCAAACCTGGGAGGAAACGCAAGCATTTCTCAGTGAGTACAAAGATGTTGAAAACCCTCCTCCACCACTTCCTCTGCACGTCTGACTGTTTCTAGGTGTATATATAGACAGCTATATATATATGTGTTTTCCATACGTTATTCCTTGAGAGTAGTCATTAGTAGTAAAGTAAGGAATGCCATTAACGCAAATAACATCTTAGAGTTATAGTTGCGTTACCGCATGTTGATTTTTCTTGTTAACACCTAGAGTTCGGCCATGTTAACAGGTCATATACTGACGCATTAACGCAACAAACACAGACATGTTAACATGTCCCAATTCCGCGCGTTCACATGCAAAATGATCTGTCACAGCTTTCTTCATTCTTCTATAATAGCGGTATTAGAAGCATTTCAACATAAATCTAGTGATGGACCTTTCCTTTCCCAAAGCTGCTTGTGTTGTTTCCTCATCGTCCGATTTGTCCAAAACAACATATGCCAAAAAACCTTCGCTAAACGTTAAATCAGGCAGAAAGTACTGGCAGCACCATTAACAAGTTTCTCTAAATTTCACCGTCCCCCCGCTGGCAGTTTGAATGGACTGCGTCTGAACCACAGATCTGGTTTCCTTTCCATTGACATCATTTTCTCATCGGTTTACCGAGGTGCTTGAAATGAGTAAGTAGCATGCGTGTAGACGCCCACGTCAGCGACTCACACACAGACCCTTCCCCCTGTGTTGCTGTTCACCCTCATCATGAACCTGTAGGACGGCCTTCAAGGTCCCTCTTCCACCACAACCACGGAAACGTCTCGATGGGGGTTGTGGTCCAACTATTAGGTGTTCACATGCGAAAAATGGGTCCTGTTAGCGGGACATTTCTAAGGTCGTTGTTTGCGCTAACCGCATCCATAATAATATATAACGTGCTGCAGTGCAAATCCCCCATCAATTGACACTGTATGGGGACCAATCGTCATCATCATGTCGAAAACACTACATGACATTCCATGACCATATGAGACATTACATCACACCAGACATGAGGCAGACATTAGAGTACCATGTGTTACCTTCCGTTGGAGGACGTGGCCGCGCATTGTGTTGCATTACATTACATTGCATCATGCACAAGCCAGAGTTGCCGCAGGGCCGAGTGACGAGATGAATGCAGGATAAACGTGCAGGGTGACTGAGTAGCTCACTGGATTAGTCTCAGCACACAGCCTGTCTGTTTCCCCTGATTGACTAGCTATGAACTCTGACCCTTGGCAGAAGCTGCATGTAGTTCACTATGTCACTAAGGCTGTTGCATAATACGCCACTGTGTGTGTGTGTGTGTGTGTGTGTGTGTGTGTGTGTGTGTGTGTGTGTGTGTGTGTGTGTGTGTGTGTGTGTGTGTGTGTGTGTGTGTGTGTGTGTGTGTGTGTGTGTGTGTGGTGTGTGTGTGTGTGTGTGGGTGTGTGTGTGGGTTTGTGCATGTGCATTTTTTTTGCAGTTCCTATCCGATTACAAATTAAGACAGAATATTGAAAACCACTCAGCTCAGATGGGGGTGTCTTTTCGCTCCTTCTTATCAAACAAATTACCCTGAGTATAACTCAGTGTCGTAATGGGACTGTTGAAGAGTTGATGTGTTATCAGGTAGTATTGCTCGAGAGTAGTCCCATAAGTTTAGTGGGGAAAGCCACAGTGTCTTAACTGCTTCGACCTAAGGTCAAAGCACAGGAATGCGCTGCTGGGTTGAAAGACATAACTGTCTCCTTGCAGCAGTGTCACTTGGTGTTATGGCATCCACTAATGGGCCACAATAAAGTTGTATTTTTGCTGATTAACAATTGGACAACTGTCCACATTTCGGTCATTTGCTGCATGTGCAATCATATCAAAAGCCAGCAGTGTGGCTTACAGTTTAAGGACCAGGTATCTGGTTTCACATTAGGAGCACAACATCAGAAGATCATCTTTCTTGTAAGACGACATAATGACAGGCGTTTGAATGCTAATCCACACAACTTTCCGTCCGTTGACAATAGGATGTTATCAAAGGATGTGCCCCCATTTTCATCTGCCAATGACCTAGTAATGGGATTATCTGAGAAACATATTTTCTGTTCTCTTGGTGGATATATTTAGATCTCAGTCAGCACAACCCCGTCACTTCCTCCCGCACTTGGCAAAAACACTCCCTTTTATTATTTCAGTTGAATATTTTTCGAAGTCATTTAAAACAATGTAAAAAAAAAACGAGTTTATTTATTATTATACAGTATATATATTTATTTTTGTTGGATGTTAAACACCTTTTTGATAGGACCAGAGCAACTATTGTTACCTCCAGCAGACTGGAGGTAAGAAAAATGATATAAAAAAAAAAGCCAGGTTTTGTTGGAGCGCCAGCAACATTCCTTCCATATTTCCGTGCCGCTGTAATAAAGTGTAGAGGAAGTGGTGGACTTGCTGAACTCCACACACATTATCCCCCCCCCCCCCCCCCCCCCC
>OLKM01000938.1:32832-35332 GCA_900291075.1 Melanogrammus aeglefinus | reverse complement strand
GGTAATCCCCCAACCTCTATGGGACGTCGGCTCATGACTCCGCCATGAATTCCAATGTTTCAGTTGGCTCGCTCCAATTCTCCCTGGCTCACCCCGTTCTGCTCTGTTGGACAGAGGAAAAACGCTGTTTATCAATGAATAACATGGCTTTGTTGTTGTGGACCCAATGCTCTTAAATTAAACATCAGGGCCCTGCTAATAGGAAATCCTACATTTACAGTTTTTACTGATCGCAGGAGAATAGCTTAGCATACAATGAGCCCTAACCTTAGGGGGGGTATGACATGTGTATGTTGAAGCATATGGTCAGCAATCTGAGTCCAGCCACTAATTTACTTTAAGATATTTAATTCATTTATTTATAATTGTTTTTAAATTTCCCTAATATAGCCGAAGCAGCAACTCCCAATCTTGGCAACTACATAGCATGACATTTCACAAGAGGGTTTGCAGCCTTGACTCATTAGCCTCTGCGGCTTGGCCAAATGGAATACCTACATCCTACATTAGCGCAAAAAATTTTTAAAATACGAAGAGGGCTTGATCTTCCAGCCATTAGGGCTATGCGTAGCCCACACAAGTGAGGCAGTATGTGTTTACCGTCACTGCTTTCTGTCAAGGTCGTAGGTGGAGCTACGCTAATAGCTGTCTGCTGTGGGGCCTTTTACTCTGTAGAGAGGGGGATATAAGGTCACAAGTGTGACGTTTGCCAAAGTAAACCTGGCAGTTCTGACCACTCGCATGCGAACCAAAGCGTCTGGGTTGCGTCAAACGGCCTCGTTCGTGAGCTAAATGAACCCCCCACTGTGAGGGTAAATCGACTTCAATCTGAGTTTGATTTGGAGAATGAAGTTGTACCCGATGTCTGACTGTCCAAACTCCGTTGTCATCCACTGATATCGCCATCAATAGCCACAGCGGTCTCCTGTAAGCTACCGGGCAAATGAAGCTTTGTCGAGTCGAATGATTGAGAGTTTAGAAACTCGAAGGAAAGGTGTCGCTGCAACGTAAAAACAGAATCAGCATATGTCAACTGACGAGTCCGTACCCTTCAGGTATTGCTCTCAAACGAACGGAGGAAGTTGTCTGTATTTCAGACCCTCTTTGTTCCACCTTCTAACCAGCCTCTTAACATCATCTTGGTTACTATTCCTTAACAATGTATTAAAGAAAAAACAAACCCAATAAATGATGTCACGTTATCAAATGACCATGAACCCATGAGCCGCTGTCACCTCTGCGTATTGTGGGCTCTGACCCTTGCCGGGAACCTCTTAGTGTTTGGTTACTCTTTAACACTGATACAGGCGTGATGGACGTGAAGACGTCTATGCTGTGACCTGCCGCTTGTTTTTGTGCCGGTCAAACCCATAAATGATTCACGCCAGCCATTGTTGTTGTTGCCTTCTCTTCTCTAGATGTGGAGCACAAGGAGGAGAACGGAGGTGACCGACCAAGGGCTGAGGTAAGACTTCTGCTCTATTGTGGATCGCTGGTGTGTAAGAGCTTAGCTTCAGTTCAGGTGCATGAGCCCCAATGGGGAGTTAGGAGTTGAGTATCTCTGTCCTATTTTTTACAGCCAGCTTCCCAGTCTTTATAATCAGCACCTATAACCTTAGATGGTTTTGAGAGTGAGGGTCAGCAATAAGTCAAACCAATTCCAAAATGGAGTCCCAACAGGGAAATTTAGTCTTGAAAAATAACGTATCATCTCTGGGCTCGAAGAATGGTACAAATAGGCATCGTCTTTTTGTCCCGATACACCTCGGTGTTGATAATATGTCAGTGGCTGAGTCCCAGATTCCGAGTTAGTTTAATAAGCCTAATGAGACATCTGTTTAGGCACAGGAAGCTGCCAGCTTACCAGTCGCCGAGACACAGCCAATGCTTGGTCCTCAGCATTAACGGGTCCCTAGCACATAACGAACACGACATGAGAAATGTGCATATGCTGACCAAGTATGAAAAGACATTCTCTATTCATGATCAGCCTGAAACGTCGTGGAGTAATGCCACCACTGTTGAGGTATAGGACAGAACAGGCAGGGCCAGGAGACGTATGTTAAAACTTTTGACTTCCAACAAATCTGACGATATGCTATCTCGCACGATATCACACATATCACACACAACACAATATCAATACAACAGAAATTTAAAGGGTCTTTTTTTGCCAAATAAATGTTTTCTGGACTGTCTATTGAGCATGTACTACTGCTATGTTTTTGCGCTCTTCTTGATATTGACCACTTTTGTGATGATGGTTTACCCGGCAAAGTGTTGCAATCCAACTAGTACCTTTGTGTGTGCAGTTCACTTCCTCCTGGTTATTCTCCAGAGTTGTGCCCAAACAGGAGCCGCTCCGGGTCACATTCTACTACGGTCTCCTTTCCATGGGTTTACCTTTTACAACAGACAGGAACACAAACATGTACGGTTCTGTGTGTGGTATTGCACGACAGAATTGGGGAACGGTAAGAATGACATGGAACCTAAGTGA
>OLKM01000938.1:27500-32822 GCA_900291075.1 Melanogrammus aeglefinus | reverse complement strand
CAGTGGCTGAGTCCCAGATTCCGAGTTAAGTATTTAATAAAGCCTAATGAGACATCTGTTTAGGCACAGGAAGCTGCCAGCTTACCAGTCGCCAAGACACAGCCAATGCTTGGTCCTCAGCATTAACGGGTCCCTAGCACATAACGAACACGACATGAGAAATGTGCATATGCTGACCAAGTATGAAAAGACATTCTCTATTCATGATCAGCCTGAAACGTCGTGGAGTAATGCCACCTGTGAGGTATATAAAGAGCAGGCCAGGAGAGATGTTAAAACTTTGACTGCCAAAATCTGACGATATGCTATCTCGCACGATATCACACATATCACACACAACACAATATCAATACAACAGAAATTTAAAGGGTCTTTTTTTGCCAAATAAATGTTTTCTGGACTGTCTATTGAGCATGTACTGCTATGTTTTTGCGCTCTTCTTGATATTGACCACTTTTGTGTGATGATGGTTTACCCGTTTACAACCGTGCATGTTGCCAATTCCAACTTAGTACCTTTGTTGTGTTGCAGGTTCACTTCCTCCTGGTTATTCTCCAGAGTTGTGCCCAAACAGGAGCCGCTCCGGGTCACATTCTACTACGGTCTCCTTTCCATGGGTTTACCTTTTACAACAGACAGGAACACAAACATGTACGGTTCTGTGTGTGGTATTGCACGACAGAATTGGGGAACGGTAAGAATGACATGGAACCTAAGTGACGTAGAGAGTTGGAACTATCAAATACACCCTGGTAGTCCCTCAGAGTGTTGGCCGGCCGCTTTGTGTTAGTTTGGCCGTCGGTAGGGGGCTGTGAATCGGTAGCATTAGCCAGCAGATGAACATGTCAGTCATATATCGCTAAACCCCTCCACCCTCACCACCACAAACCACCCCAAACTCAACCTCGGTCCTCCACCTCAGTCCTCCACCCCCAACCTGACCTACCGCAGTCAGTCTGCAAGCTCCGCTAGACAACGTAGGGAGGTGACACTGTTTGCTTCTCAAACGCTGAGATAAAACAAACTCCTTTCTATTATTCACAACCATATTGATTGGGTTATATATTTATTTATTACTATTCCATTCCATTCCATCTCTCGTATCAGGGAGGTGGAGGGAGGCAGCGTGGGGGTGTGTGTTGGGAGGTCGGCCTGCGTCAGAGGCCCCGCGTCCGGGTGACCTTCCAGGCAGGGGACCCCTGTTACATTAGCGGGAGGACCCACGAGGAGTGGCTGGCCAAGTGGAAGACGGAGGTGAGTGGCTCAGGCCGGTCCATGCACAGTGACGGCCGGAGGCTGGCAGTCTGGACGCTGGGCTGAGAGTCTGGGACAGGGCCACACTGTGGATGGCCGAGTGTATTTGATGGGACATTTTGAGACCTCATGAAGGTACCGTCGGTCTGATATGGTTCTGGTTGGTTTGGGGGGGTGAACTGTTTGGTTCATGTTGTTATGAAGATGTATGCCATGGCTTGTCCCTGGTTGTCTTTGACTTTACCCTGGCTTCTGTTGGGCCTTGACACAGTAGGAGACAAAAGGGTGCATGCCTCAAACCTATTGAAATGTTTGGCTGACTTAGCCCATGCGTCCACAGTGAAAATATACATTGATCTCCCCCGAGTGCAGGAACTTGACTGGGCGCCATTAATCCTTGAATGGCGTTTGCCTTAAACGAACACTCTGAATCTTCATAAATGTATGAATGTTTGTCCAAACTGGACGACTTAAGTCCCATCAAGTATCACTCCGGTCCGTAGCACTGTGTTGTTGGACTGTTAACATAATGAGCTGTCTCTATGGCAACCAAATGGGGTTTATGTGTGTGTGTACGTCTTAGGGTGGACTACTGTTTTTTTACCCCAGCCCCCCAGCAGTTAAAGTGTCTTGGGAGAGGAATTATTGGCAAATGACCTCGACACGTTGGGATTTCACCAGTGAAATGCTACTGGGGAGGGGGTGGGGGTTCTGGGTGTTTGTCCTTTATTTCCCGTCCCCAACAGTCCGGTTATCCTCTTGAGAATTTCTGGTAGATTGTGTGTGATCTTTTAACATTTTTAGCCTTTTATTCTGCTCCACATTATTATTCATTTAAAGAGTATATTTTATTCCAGACACAAATAAATGCCGTTGGATTCTAGGGTTTTGTTTCTTGTTCTTCTGGGGTTGAGAACAGCCCAGCGGTGTCTCTTACCTTGTGTTTTGTCTGGTCCAAACCTTTTGTCTGCCGGCAGTGTGGTTGAGGTTGTTATTGTTGTTGGTTTCACAAAGACCTTCGATTCAGTGTACAGCTAAGGCCTGCAGCCGAGGAAACACAGGCTGGCGTAATGCATCTCTGCTCTCTCTCTCTCTCTCTCTCTCTCTCTCTCTCTCTCTCTCTCTCTCTCTCTCTCCTCTCTCTCCTCTCTCTCTCTCTCTCTCTCTCTCTCTCTCTCTCTCTCTCTCTCTCTCTCTCTCTCTCTCTCTCTCTCTCTCTCTCTCTCTCTCTCTCTCTCTCTCTCTCTCTTTCCCCTTCTCTATCTCCTCGTCTCCCCCCCCTCTCTCCATCCCCCCTTTTATCTCGCTTTCCCCCCTCTCTCCGATGTGGCAGTGTGTTACATTGGACTCTCCCCTCCCCCCCCCCCCATTAGCCCTCCCCCTAGCTCTCCCCCTAGCCCTCCCCAGCTATAGAAATGAACCCTATGGGCTATGGATACCACCATAAAGATGAGGTTTGCACCAAATTTCCAACCCTGGTTTCCAAGACAGCCTCTTGGCCATCTGCCAACATTTTGCAAGTCCCTTCTAGCCAACCAGAATTCCTGTCTGTAGTCACCTGACCCTGAATTCCCAGACAAAGAAATGTTCCTGCTTTTTTTTTTTTCTTCTTCTTTTTTTTAAAGCGATCTCACTCTCGCTCTCTCACTATCTCACTCTCTCTCTCTCTCTGGAGTGGGGGCTGAAATAACTCAGAACCCGCTGTGGATTTTTTTGGACGTGTCGCACGTCGGCGTGTATGGGTATGTCCACCGGCATGTTTGTTTGTTCTGTAACAGAAGGGATAGTGTGTGTGTGTGTGTGTGTGTGTGTGTGTGTGTGTGTGTGTGTGTGTGTGTGTGTGTGTGTGTGTGTGTGTGTGTGTGTGTGTGTGTGTGTGTGTGTGTGTGTGTGTGTGTGTGTGTGTGATTCTGCCTGGAATATGCTGACTTCAGGTATTTCCATACGAGTCGGAGGCTCATCTTCTTAAAGGGAAAGGGTCCGCTTTAACTCAGGGGACTGAAGGGGGGGGGGGGACACACATTTGCAGATGTTATGGAAGGAGAAATAGTTGATATGTCTTTTTTAACAAACAGATTGGCAGCCACGAGGGGCATGTGCAGGAATTGTTTCCTGATTTCAAGTGGTTTCTTTGTGCCCTCACAGGACATATTCACAGTTTGTTTATGACCTGACCCACAGAAGGTGGTCATTGCCGGTAGTTGTTTGTTGCAATGTCTATAGAATACAGTACAAAATAATCGACATGTCTGAAACTAAGTTTTATGTTAATGGAATTTAATATAAACTGGATAAATAAAGGTCAAATAAAAGAATAAAAAAAATAAACTTAATTAGAAATAATAATTTTAATGCCGGTTTTAAAACCAATATCTATTGCAATCTATAAGTAAACACTTTGCATACACATGCTCAGGGGAAAAGTTCAAAGATTAGCTTTGTAGTGAGTTTATGTTTTGTACGGCTGACCCACTAATGTGTCTGATTATCTGTAAAAAAGCACATTATACGACAAGGACCAGATGGCCTGCTGGTTTATTAGCCCCTCAGGGCTATCACAGAAATACACTGGCTTTATGAGGGAGTCCTGGGTAGATGAACCAAGTGAATTGGGAAACCACACTGCAGCAGTGACCTGCTGAACACTTGTACCGAGTAGCTTGGTAAACACTCTTACTTTGAGGATGGGTTTCGTTTTTTTTTTTACTTATAACTACACCTGTCCTGACTTTGATTTTTTTAAGTTATGTTTTACTTGATGTCAAGTACAATTGCGTTGCCAAAGTTAAGACCCCCATGTGAATATCTTACTGTAGAATTCGTCAAACTTTCAAACTCTCCCTCTCTCTCTCTCTCTCTCTCTCTCTCTCTCTCTCTCTCTCTCTCTCTCTCTCTCTCTCTCTCTCTCTCTCTCTCTCTCTCTCTCTCTCTCTCTTCTTTCTCTCTCTTTCTCTCTCTCTCTTTCTCTCTCTCTCTTTCTCTGTGTCCCCCCCCCCCGCTGTGCGATCCTGCCTGTTGCGCATTAGGGAATATTGTCTTCAAAGGTCAAACTCTTTTGTGTCCCTTCAAAGGCTAACTTGTCTTGTTAGCCTCAGGAAGTAGCGTAGAGGTTTGAGTGCTATCTTATTCCAAACAGCTTTAGTTTTTTTGCCTTTGCTTTAAGTCTTTGTTTTGTCTTTGTGTCTGCAACATTTTAAGAAAAGCATGTTATTTGAATTATCGATCATGGGATGGTTGCTTTGATTTTTCTGGTGCTTCGAGAGAGATTCAATTTTCGGATCAACTTCCTTGGCTGACCTGTGTGATCAACTCAACGTTCAGAATATTACTTTGAGCAGACAAACAGATTGCCAAAAATTGGGTCGTGTACAGTCTAGTGTTTTCAATGGTCTTCCTCTTGTGCATTGTGGTATATCGTACACCAGTGGAGTGTATTTCTTCCTCCTTTGTGCTACTGCCATATCTCCGGCAACTGTACACCGGTGGAACACAGTTGTTCCTATGTGCTTGTTGTTGGACGTCTACTAGTGCACTCTGGTTCTGTGTGGAGCACAGTTCTGCTACTGGTCTCACGGTCCATGGTCTTCTAGGCTTGCGCCAATTTGTGATCAGTTCGCACAGTATATTGGCAATTGAAGGGATGATCGACATTTTGTTTTTCCTTTGCCAATATAAGCGCGATTTCAACTGACTTACGATCAGAATTGACTCTTAACAGAGCACATCTAGACTTCCTGACGAGTGTTCTGCCTCCTTCAAAACATTACCTTTAAGAGGCCTTGGACTGCAAATCCCTGGATATTTTCAATGTCCTGCCTCGCCGAATGTCCGCATGTGCCAAAAGGCAAAATACGCTTTTATTGACATGTGCTCATTCGGCAAAGTGGAACAACGAAATTGTCTGAGGTTTTGCAGACAAACGTGTCTTAAAAGTAATTTGCAAATAATCAATTTACCCACCTGGACTACGTTGGATCATAGCAAGGTGAATGGTCAAATAAAAGGCAGTCCATGTGCGTTCTAGATACTTTATCTCTAGAATCTGAGCCCTAACAGTACTCTGTTTGT
>OLKM01000938.1:0-22500 GCA_900291075.1 Melanogrammus aeglefinus | reverse complement strand
CTTATTCAATTTAGTTATTGTTATTGCGTATATAAAAAAATGCTACTTTACGTGATAATGAATAGACCCGGTATAGAGATGCACCTGCTGTCTGGTTTATTGATTGATTATCGAGTGATGATGTTGATACAGAATCCTGTGAACGACGAGGTCGGGAGTCACCGATGTTGCTATCAGTTTTACTGAAAGCATTTTAGCTACAGTTTATCACAGCTTCTCCATGAATATACACATACAGGCTATGTAAATAATAAGCTCAAATGACATAGAAGTCATAGATAGCTGGATCATTTTCTCCATCTTTTAAGGTTGGTTCCTTCCTGGTTCCTTATCCATTGTTTACCTTACGTCGTACCTTACATAGGGTGGTGTGGCGACCGCACGACATTGAGCTCGCTGTTAGTCTGTGTAACTGGCCATTTTCTTTGTGTTCATTTTAATGGGCCATGCAAAATGCAAAGTGAAAGTGGATATAGCTCATCAGACATGGCTCGGTTTCGCCTAGTGTGTACAAGCCTTTCAACATTTTATCTTGTAGACTCTTACTGTGCACAAGACTTTCATCTTGTACACACTAAGCAAAACCTAAATACCACAAAAAAATGAAATACTTGATTCATGATCTGAAAGCATGTGGTTTGGATTAGACTTAATGAAGAGTGTCAAATGTTAAGAGGGGGTCACTCGCCCTGCGCTTCGGTGGACATAAATATTTGATTGCCGATAGTAAAAATGTCTGTCTGGAGCGTGTGAGATAATTGAATGTGTGAGCACTTAAATTAGATAAGGCTACTGTATGTTAACTCAAGTTATAATTCATATTCATATTTCATGAGGGCCACTTGCAATGTAGGGCTAATTGGAAGATGGATGACTTGATGAAATACAGTGAGGCGTGAACAGCAACTGGGATATATATTTCTAGAAATGGTCAGGGTAAACATTCAGGAACGACTGGATCAACACATACCACTTTCCATCATACCATTTTCCAAACTTGAACATTTCTGTCTCTTTCTCTGTCTCTTCTCTATGTGTCTGACTTCCTGGTCAACTTCTGTCAACTTCCGTGCACTATTAGACTCTCTGCTTTGGCAGATTGGATTCCTTCTGTGATTGGCTCACGTCTGTCGGCCGTGGTCTGTGTTTCAGGCTGAGAGGAAGGCCAAACTGGTGTCGGCCATGAACGCCAGCGGTGACCGCGGCGAGGCAGAGAGAGAATCCCCACGGCCGGCGGCCACGAAGCGCCCGGCGCCCTGCAAACCGCTGGCCCCACTGCCCCCGCAGGCCCCGCCCCCATCACAGACCCAGCATCACCCGCCGCCGCCGCCGCCGCCGCCGCCGCCTCCTCCGGCAGCTGCTTCACCACCACAACAAAAACATCAACAACAACCACAACAAGAGACGCAACAACAGCCAACAGACCCCGCCTCCCCCTCCGTGGCCACCACCCCTGAGCCGGTGACCCTGGGTGGCGAAGCCAAGACCACCCTCTCCAAGTCTGCGGACGCTGAGCCCGAGTATGAGGTGAGGGAGGTCACCGAGGGGTCGCAGAGGGGTCAAATAGGAGCTAGAGGGTAGTGGATTAAAGGAGTTGGGTCTGTCTGCGTCCTGCAAGACGGAGGCTCAGAAGGTTGTAGCAGTCTATGCAGGTAAAACTTGTAGTCGGAGGCGTGTCTAGTACTTTTCTTAAATCGCCAAATAAGCCATGACTCAAACAACTCTGAAAAAAGACTAAATCCATTACCCAATCGATTCTACTAAATATGTTATATTTCTTACAGTTCTTAACACAGTAATCGACAGTGTTATCCAACAACCCGGTCTCACGAAAATACGTGACACTGTCACGTTATTTTAATCTATTGTTCGTGATCAGGGACGCGTATTTCGCAAAGTGGACCGCGATTTAGAAAAGAACAAGTTACGTCTCCTAGTGCAAGTTACGCCTCCGTCTTGCAGGACGCAGACAGATACTATTGGATTAAAGCCAGGGTCTATGGACTGAAGAGAACCAATAACTGTCCTCGGAAGGTATTGGATTAAAGCCAGGGTCTATGGACTGAAGAGAACCAATAACTGTCCTCGGAAGGTTGCATAGCAGTCTATCGCAGGTAAAGACTTTAAGGGTCCTGTCTTATACTTATATACTTAATATCTCCAAATAAGCCATGACACAAACAACTCTGAAAAAAGACTAAATCCATTACCCAATCGATTCTACTAAATATGTTACAGTTTCTTACATATTTATCGTGAGACCGGGTTGTTATCCAAAGCGACTCAAAGAGTACTTTTAAGTCGATGCCTGTCATTAAGTAGCAGGTAGGGGTCGGCAGCAGGACATTGGGGTTTGAACCTATCCCCTCCCAACACCCCCACCACCCCCAGACCCGTGCGACACTAACCCCCTCCGGCCTGTGGTTGTGCTCGCCCCCCCCCAGGACGGCCGGGGCTTTGGCATCGGGGAGCTGGTGTGGGGCAAGCTGCGGGGGTTCTCCTGGTGGCCCGGACGCATCGTGTCCTGGTTGACGACGGGCCGCAGCCGCGCCGCCGAAGGCACCCGCTGGGTCATGTGGTTCGGAGATGGGAAGTTCTCTGTGGTGAGTGGCGACCCCCGTCCTGTCAGGTTCAAAACATGTCGGAGGATGAGACTTTTACTACTGCGCGAATCACAGGATGTCTTGACACCATGCAAGTCCACCTTTTTTTTTGGAGTCAACCATTCCACAAACGAGGTCGACACGACGACGACTGGTCGACCGGTCGTCGATGATGTCATCACATAAACACACAAAAATTACTCTGTACAAGAGCCAATGAATAAAACATGCATTTGTGTGTATTTTCAAGAGTAAAAGTAAGTATTCACCGGGTTTGACCCTCTGTTAATATTTACGTATCAGTGTCAGACTCGGAAAAAGCGTCAGGTCTCCCTCGGCTCAGATTCAGCCAAAGATACACCCTTTGAATTCCCTTTTTTTTTTCTCTAAACATTGCAATATTTCTTCAGTGAGCATCGCTAATCAACAAGTGAGGTGTACTGAATAAGCACCCCTCCCCCTCCCTCCATCCTGGTGCTCTGGAGAGGTGGGGTGCAGTGCGTCAACACAACACACAGATCAATGAGGGAACCAGTGAGGCTGGACGCACTACTCTTGCGGGTACGCTGACCTGATTTTTGTTTTGGTCAGCCACTTTCGGGCTCAGTCTAGTTCTGAGGTTTGCCGTGGCAAAAAAGCTCATCCAATACTGTCTTTTCTGCTTGCGCCATACTAGTAGTAGTGTCCTGGCATGGTTGACTTGTCGTAGTAACGTAAGTAAAAGTAGTTTCGTCGAATAGTTTGTGCAACCCCTACTGTAGGGATGTACGGTATGGAGTAAAATGTATATCATGGTATGATTTAAGGCATAGACAATAAAGGTATTTATATCACGGTATGTTGATTGTATCTTTTAATTTTGATGCTTCTGAAGGGGTAAAATACTGGTTAGGCAGCAAAACTGAATAGAAAAAATGCTAAATCTTTTCTCAAGTTACTTGCATCTCTGGAAAACACAAATATTTCAAAGTATGGATTTCTTTCTCCACTTGCTCGCGGACTATGCAGTATAATTTTGGCATCTCAATTTGGCTGAAATGTGTGTGGCCATGTAACGCGTACCAGGGGTCGAGTGTTTTCTCTTTAAAGCCCTTTCTATCGACATTTTGAAAGGGGACCATGTTCTTACAAACGTTAATGGTGATGGCATTTGTTATCTCGTTCCACCGGGCTTCCACAAGGGCTTCCTTTGGAAAATGCCTGCGGAAGCGATGTCTGAGACGGCTTCATGCTACCAGCGTTTGTCTCTGGACTATTGTGCAAGCGCGCCTAGGCAGCAAGCGCGCCAGCGTGCGCAATATCACACTGTCTTGCGAAGGCAGTATCGCTGTCAAATCTGTCCCTGGGAAAAGTAACGTTGCGCCGAATTGAAAAAAGGAACTACGTTTCGTTACCGTATTTTCAGTAGTTGCGCGTAACTTTACTTTTTTTACATGAAAAAGTAGTTGTGCTACTGTATTAACGTGTTACTTACTTTATAACGCGTTACACACAACTCTGTCTTATCGGTCACACCAGTCTCATGGTAACGTCAAAATCCATACCGTAGCGCAAATTCACACTGGTATGTTTTTTATACCGTTTATACCAAACACCCCTACCCTAGTGTGTAGCGTCTAGTTGAATGAGCCAATGTGCCATTGAAGGTATATTAAGTCGAAACTGATTTTCTGAAATACAGTAGTTTCCTGCTCTCCAATGTACCACTAATATATTCAAATCTGTCCTCCATATCATTCCCCGTCCCCCATCAGGTGTGTGTGGAGAAACTAATGCCCCTAAGCTCCTTCTGCAATGCCTTCCACCAGCCCACCTACAACAAGCAGCCCATGTACAAGAAGGCCATCTTTGAAGTGCTGCAGGTGAGGAACCCCGGCTGATGCCTTGCCTCATTTCACTCGCTTCTCCTCTATCTCGGGTTGCTATTAGTGACTGGTAGAGACATAGAGATGAGGTAATGCAACTTGACGGGCTTCGAAGGGATGGAGGACTTGATGGTTGATCGTGGGTTTTCTAATAAGCAGATCCATTCAAGCGTTCATTAGCTGTTACAACTTCTATAAACTAGAATGATGTTGTTATTGTCAAAGTCATCAACCAATGTTACCGTCAAGAAAAAGGGAAAAAAAACACCATCTCAAAGTGATCCGCAAACAGAGCGACCGCTTTCTTTGGGGGTCGTGCCGGGAGCCTCCGTGACCGTTGAGTGACCCCCTCCCTTTCGCCGTCCTCCCCCAGGTGGCCGCCACCCGCGCGGGGAAGGCCTTCAAGGCGTGCCCCAGCACCGACGAGACGGAGACGTCCAAGTCGGTGGACCTGCAGAACAAACAGATGGTGGAGTGGGCCATGACGGGCTTCCTCCCCAGCGGGCCCAAGGGCCTGGAGCCCCCCGAAGGTAGCGCCCCCGGGAGGCCTCGTCCACGTTTGTCTAGGGTTAAATGATGTTAGAAAATAAACAAAAGGGGCGCCATGTACTCCGTCAGGCATGATTGGCAGTTTCTAATTTCTTTGCTTTTTCCTACATCATTTTAAAGTATGATTTATTAACGTTAATACTACGTAGTATAATATTATGTGTCCAATTCTAATGGCTCCCTCCTTCTTCCGCCTCGTAAATCACCTCCTGGTTCTCTGTTGCACTACAGAGGAGCGGAACCCCTATAAGGAGGTGTACCCCGACGTGTGGGCGGAGCCAGAGGCTGCAGCATATACGCCCCCTCCCGCCAAAAAGCCTCCGCAAGGGCACAGCAGAGAAGCCCAAGTTCAAGGAGGTCATGGATGAGCGAACCAGAGGTAGGGGGTGCCTTTGTGCCATCAGCAGTAGTGAACTCCCGGGAGTATGTCCCCGGGGACGGCCCAGGCGTACATCAGTGTGAGTGGTAGCAGAGAGGGACCCCAGTCCATTAGTGTGTTCAGCTTTTAACTGAAACACCACTCAGCCATTATCAATTATGATGCATAATGTTGATTATAAATCACGTTTTTCTTGGAGTATGAAAGTGCACTTGTGCGATTGTAATTTTTCTTTGAATGCATTTAGCGATTGACGTTTGAATCCGATATATAGTACGTTTATTATAAGTTGCGTTTGATTTTCGTGCCCCTGATCGTTCCCTGACTTCCCCTCTCCTCCTCTGAATGTCTTTCAGAGCGCCTTATTTTCGAAGTGAGAGAAAAGACTCGCAGCATCGAGGGTAAGTGATGGAGTGTCGACAGTGTGACAACACCAAGACACTTGGATTACATTCAGCCTTGGAGGTTTCAGACGCAAAGGGAACGTTATCCCCTACTCTGATACTACGGTGACACAGACACCCACTGCTGACTCAAGAGACTTGAAGAATACAAACAGTTTATTCCTCCAGTGACGTTGATGCCAGCACATGTTGTTCAGAGGATAATGACCTTTGACCATGTGTGCTATTTGTCGATCTTTGCAAAGTTAGCCTGGCAGTGGCGACACCTTCTCCGCAAACACGTTGGTTTCACACGTACACTGATTTATTTATCCTCTCTTTATGCCTGTTCAGAGATCTGCATCTCCTGTGGAAGTCTCAACATTTCCATCCAGCATCCTCTGTTCGCTGGGGGAATGTGCCAGGGGTGTAAGGTAAGCTTCATCAGAATGTCTTACATTTTGAGCTTTTATATCCAGCTTTTACACTACCGTTCGAAGGTTTGGGTTCACCCAGACAATTTCACGTTCTCATGAAACGCACGCTTTGATTCAACAGTTTTCATCTGTGCTAACATTATTGCACAAGGGCTTTCTAATCATCAATTAGCCTTTTAACACGATCAGCTTAACAGCATACCAGTAGAATACAGGAGAGATGGTTGCTTAAAATGGGCCTCTGTACACCGCAGCCGTTTACAGCTAGAAGAGGTTTTTATTACCATGAACACTGTCTAGTCTGTATTCTGATTCATTTATGTTATCTTCATATTTTCTTTAAAAAATAAAGACATTACTAAGTGACCCCAAACTTTTGAACAGTAATATATAGCCACAGCGCCTCTGAAACTCTGTACCTGCTCATTAATGCCATGTATCATGCCATTATTGAGCAGGTACAGAGTTTCTGCCTGTTCCAGGATGTCTAAAGGGAGACTCAAACCCAGTACCTTTCTGTTTAGAATTAAACACACTAACAACGAGGCTTTCTATCCGCCCTACTATATGAGATTCATGACTATCAGAAGCTAAGATGTGTATAAGATAAGATGCGTCTTGAGTGAGTAGACGAATACACTATATTTATTTCCTTTCCAAAAGAGATGGCATGTTATTGAAAGGTGTGTGTGTGTGTGTGGTTTGTGTGCGTGTGTGTGGCAGAACTGTTTCTTGGAGTGTGCGTACCAGTATGACGACGATGGCTACCAGTCCTACTGCACCATCTGCTGTGGAGGCCGGGAGGTCCTCATGTGTGGAAACAACAACTGCTGCCGGTCAGACTCTGAGCAGACTGTCTACCTGTCTGCTCCTCGCCTTACCCCGTCTGTCTGCCTCTCAGTCCGTCTGTCTGTCTGTCTGCCTCTTTGTCTGTCTGTCTGCCTCTCTGTCTGTCTGTCTGTCTGTCTGTCTGTCTGTCTGTCTGTCTGTCTGTCTGTCTGTCTGTCTGTCTGCCTCTCTGTCTGTCTGCCTCTTTTGTCTGTCTGTCTGCCTCTTCTGTCTGTTTGTCTGTCTGTCTGCCTCTCTTGTCTGTCTGTTCTGCCTTCTGTCTGTCTGTCTGTCTGTCTGTCTGTCTGTCTGTCTGCCTCTCTGTCTGTCTGTCCTGTCTGTCTGTCTGCCTCTCTGTCTGTCTGTCTGCCTCTCTGTCTGTCTGTCTGTCTGTCTGCCTCTCTGTCTGTCTGTCTGTCTGTCTGTCTGCCTCTTTGTCTGTCTGTCTGCCTCTCTGTCTGTCTGTCTCTGTCTGCCTGCCTGCCTCTCTCTGTCGGTCTGTCTGTCTGCCTCTCTATCTCTGTATGTCTGTCTGTCTGCCTCTCTGTCTCTGTCTGTCTGTCTGCCTGCCTCTGTCTGTCTGTCTTTCGAGGGCTGACCAGCGTCTCTGTCCGTCCGTCCATCCCCAGGTGTTTCTGTGTGGAGTGTGTGGACCTGCTGGTGGGCCCCGGGGCCGCCGCCGCTGCCATCCAGGAGGACCCGTGGAGCTGCTACACCTGCGGCCAGACCAGCGACCTGGGCCTGCTGCAGCGCCGCGCCGACTGGCCCTGCCGCCTGCAGCACTTCTTCGCCAACAACCACGACCAGGACTTTGTGAGTGTGGAGGTCGTGTCCCTGTCGCCACGGCGACCTCTAAAGAGGGGCTGGGGGGGGGGCGTCGCCGGGAGGCCGGTCGTTGTGTCGGCGCAGAGAAGCTACGTCGGATTCTAAAGGTTTTGTGGCTCACTAGGGGGTTGCCATAGAGACGAGTGTATCGCAGTTAAACTATTTATTACTTCCCTTTTTGAAGAGCTGGTTCTTATGTTATAGGGGTCTCAGAGGGTCAGAGTTAACTTAGAAACAAGAATTAATGTGTTAGTGTGTGGTTCTCAGTGTAGTAGGTGGCAGAATACCGTGGACTTTTGCACATTTACATTTACATTTAGGGCATTTAGCAGACGCTTTTAACCGAAGCAACTTACATTAAGTACATTTGTCATAAGTGCAACAATATATCGCTATCGGTACAGTAAGGATGTTCATAGAACCAAGTGCAAGTACAACAATCACTAGGCTAACCAATTCCCTGTGTTACAGCAATGATAGCAGCTACTGCAGTTGCTACACAGTTAAGTACTATAATACAATACAATACAAAACAATACAATACAATACAACACAATACAATACAGTGTACAATGGTGGCCAGAAGGGGGTGGGTGGCTATGCAGAGTCGAGGTGGACTCTGAACAGGTGAGTCTTGAGTCTTTTTCGGAAGATAGTGAGCAACTCTGCGGTCCTGAGAACGGCAGGGAGCTCGTTCCACCACTGAGGTCCCAAAACCGAGAAAAGTTGTGACTTTCTGAACGACCTTTGCTAGCTCTTAGCGATGGCGGTAGCAGACGTCCAGCTGAGGTAGTTGAGCGGAGGGATCGAGCTGGAGTGTGTGGCTTTAGCAATGCTTAGAAGTAGGCTGGGGCATTTCCATCGACTGCCTTGTATGCCAGTACCATCGTCTTAAATTTGATGCGAGCTACTACAGGGAGCCAGTGGAGGTCCCGGAAGAGGGGGGTTACATGGGAGAACGTCGGTAGGTTGAACACGAGGTGCGCTGCCGCATTCTGGATGCGCTGCAAAGGTTTAATCGCAGAGGCAGGAAGTCCAGCCAGGAGTGAGTTGCAGTAGTCGAGGCGGGAGATGACCAGTGATTGGACTAGAAGCTGAGCTGCTTCCCTTGTGAGGAAGGGCCGGATTCTGCGGATGTTGTAAAGTGCAAATCTGCAGGATCAGGCCACCGCAGTGATGTTTGCGGTGCAGCATAACTGATTGTCCAATACCACACCGAGGTTTCTGGCAGTTGGAGAAGGAGATACAGTGATGTTCTCAACGGTGACCAGTAAGTCCATGTGTGGGCAATCTTTCCCTGGGATTAGGAGGAGCTCGGTTTTGTTGAGGTTAAGCCTCAGGTGATGGGCAGTTGTCCAGGTGCTGACGTCCGCCAGACATTCCGATATGCGTGTTGCAATAAGGGCTTTATCAGATGAGGGGAAAAAGAGGAATAGCTGAGTGTCGTCAGCATAGCAGTGATAGGAAAAGCCATGTGACGCAATTACAGAGCCCAGAGATCTGGTATAGGAGGGAGAACAGAAGAGGCCCCAGTACAGAGCCTTGGGGGACCCCAGTTTCAAGCGTGTAATTGTATTATGACCCTGTAATAACCTTTGTCGTTTATTTATCATTATAAATATTTTTGTTTTTGTCTTGCATATTTTTATCTTTATCTCTCTTATTCAAGCCCCTAAAAGGGTGTTGCCGGTAACCTATGAGTTTCCGTGCCCAGTTTGACTCTCGTGCCTCTGTTCATCTGACCATCCTCTAGTGGCATCAGTCTTAATGCGCTTGACTCATGGGGTCCATCAAAAAACATCCACAGCTGGACCTGTACTCATCCTTGAGCAGGATGTTCTGACCTACCTGCTCCTTTAAGGAGGTTTTCCAATGAAAGCGTCTGCTAAACTACCAATGACACTAAACCCCTCTATCGGCCCCTGGGTCTTAACCTGATGTTGTTTTCTGGACCAGGAGCCTCCGAAGCTGTACGCCCCGGTCATGGTGGAGAAGAGACAGCCCATACGCGTTCTCTCCCTGTTCGACGGCATCGCAACGGGTTAGAACTGCTCCGACCACACACACACACAAACTCCCACACACACTCCTCTGCTAACATAACTCGCAGCAGAATGTTCCCCTCTTACTCATGAAAGAAATGCAGCGTTTGAGTATTGAGTTACGAGGCCACTGTCCCAGTCCTCTAGGAAACGTATGACGTCTATTATGAGGTGTGGGTTGAGGGGTAGTCTATTCAAAGACAATGCTTTCACAAACACACACACACACACATTTCAATGTCTTTATTTGTGTCCGCATTTAAAATACATTGCAAGGGCACAAATATTTTCAGTTGCTTTTGATGCCCTACATCCATGAAACAACATGTTGTAATGCTTAAGTCAAACATGCACAGAATAGACAATACGTACACATGAGCTTATCTATGGGTACAGAAAACACCTCCTCCTCCAAATAGCTCGGCTGCCTATAATGGAGGAGATTGAGCAATATGTTGCAAGCTGCTTTGCCTTACATTTGGACAACCTCATCATTCTCAAGCCTCTGACCACCAGCCTGTGGACATGACCTAGGCTGCCGAAAATAAAAACAATGAGCTGGCATTTGTAGCCTAAACGTATAATAGCTTGCACTAATGGTTGGTACTTAACTTGTTTAGTGAGGAACACTTCCTCTAAACTTGAGTCAAAAGTGCAACCAACTTCCCATAAGAAAACCTCTCTACTATCCTCATCAATTACAATGACATCTGGTGTATTTGCTGTTATACCTTCAAATACATGGGGGTCATTGCATTGAAACATTTCTGGTTTCACACATGAATGTTTGTAGAATACACACACACACACACACACACACACACACACACACACACACACACACACACACACACACACACACACACACACACACACACACACACACACACACACACACACACACACACACACACACACACACACACAGGAGGGCCACCCTATCAAGGAGTGTTTTGCTGTGGTTAAAAGACCGAAGGGGCTTCCCTGTATCTGTTGGACAATGAGCTGCAAGGAGGAGATCAAAGGGGACCATTCAGTGTGTTGATTGGAGCGTAACTGGCCCTTTAAGGGGAATCCTACTTGGCATTTGATCTTAGAAGATAATGTCAAAGTCGCGCCGAGTCAATGCCTGTTTTCCTCTGGCTATAGTACGATGGCATGGTAAGATAATTAAGGGATAATTTACAGCAGCATCTGGGTCCTGCGTCACCCTGTCACCCAGGTTTATTTTTCAATATGAACGGCTGGCTGAATATTTTACTGCTTATTACACATCTACATACTAAAGAAATCCAGACACAAATTATAACACAAAATGTGTGCGTTTGTGTGTGTCTGTGTGTGTGTGTGTGTGTGTGTGTGTGTGTGTGTGTGTGTGTGTGTGTGTGTGTGTGTGTGTGTGTGTGTGTGTGTGTGTGTGCGAGCGTGTGTCCGTGTGTGCGTGTGCACGCGTGCGTGTATGTGCATGTGCATGTGCGTGTGTGTGTGTGTGTGTGTTGTGTGTGGTGAGCGTGGTGTGTGTGTGTGTGTGGTGTGTGCGTGTGCGTGTGTCCGTGTGTGCTGTGCGTGGCGTGTCGTGTGTGCGTGCGTGTGTCCGTGTGCGTGTGTGCGTGTGTGTGCGCGTGTGTGTGTGCGTGTTGGTGTGTGCGGTGAAGGCCTGCTGGTGCTCAGAGAGCTGGGCATCGAGGTGGACCGCTACGTGGCGTCGGAGGTGTGTGAGGACTCCATCACGGTGGGCATCGTGCGGCACCAGGGGCGCATCATGTACGTGGGCGACGTCCGGAACGTCACACGCAGACACGTGAGGCGCCGCTATCTTGTTTGTCGCTCTCTGAATGGTTTGCTTGTGTAGGACCGCACGGCAGAACTGAACCGGGGTCACTTACTTTGCACGCGGTCTAAATTAAAATTTACATTAACATTAAGGGCAAGAGGCTTTTATCCAAAGCCACTTACAATAAGTACATTTGTCAGAAGAAGGTGAAACCATATATGTCTGGCTGGCTATATTGCTACAATAAGTGCAAAGGAAAAAACAATCTCTAGGTTAACCCATTCCCCGTATACAACAAAGATAGCTAGTACCACATACAATAAGTGCGTACATTAGGTGCCAGGACAACATAGAACAGTAATGATGGAGAATGCTATCATGGCGGAGATCTGAGTCCAAAGCCTTTTAGACCCCTGGCAGTATGACTGTTGGGAGGTTGAAACCAGAACCTTCGAGACATAACTCCAGGCTCCTTCTGTCCAGCTCGCACTTTTATGTAGAGACATGTAACAGACAATTCCTAGAAGTTTTTTGTGTGTGTGCGTGCGGGTGGGGTTGCATAGGGTTCCCCTTTATCGTCGGGCCGGGTGTGAGGGTGGCTCTTAGAACCACTTCTGTCTCCACCTTGTCTATGGTATAAACAGCTCTGTTCTCCGTCTGGCTTTCCTCTCTTCCTTTTTTGACCCGTGGATTCTCTTTGGCAGATCCTCGAGTGGGGCCCCTTCGACCTGGTCATCGGTGGGAGTCCGTGCAACGATCTCTCCATCGTCAACCCTGCTAGGAAAGGCCTCTTTGGTATGTCACCTTCTTCAAATACTTTTTGATTATTATTCATAGTAAGTAAGTAAACTGAGTAAATAGTTTATTAATTTGGACATTTGGTTGCCACAACAGCATAGGGAGAGACAAAAAGGAAAATAAATAGGAAAGGAAATTAATTAATTAATTAATATAACCACATAAATAAAGATGTTGATTAAATAAATCAATGATATGTTGGTTTAGAGGGGCAAAGTGTAGTAATGAAACTACGACTTTTAATTAGGTGCTTCTGTTTGTTTGATAAAAAAGTTGTGTGGTTATTCGGAAGCTTTCCTGTTTATTACTGTTCTGAAACCAGTGTTGTAATGACGTCCTCTGTCCTCCAGAGGGCACCGGCCGCCTGTTCTTTGAGTTCTATCGGCTGCTCCACGAGGCCCGGCCAAAGGAAGGGGACAATCGACCTTTCTTCTGGCTGTTTGAGAACGTGGTTGCCATGGGCGTCAGCGACAAGAGGGACATTTCCCGCTTTCTGGAGGTCAGTTCCTTTTATTTACAATGCATCTCCCTCTTCTGTCCCCCTTGTCCGGGACACCCACTGGGTTGACATCATTGCCAGTGTGGCCGGTGTATTTTTAGATTACAAGCGCCCTCTTGTGGTTGCTCAGTGACCTGGAACCCTGACCCCGTTAAGAAGACTTAAAGCTCATGTAATGGTTGGAGATGCTTTGTGGTTGGTGTAGGTCATTGTTCCACTTATAGATTGTTTGGAATTTGTTCGTCAATGCCATGCTATGCTCTGCTAGGCTACAGAATGATGCTGTACTCTGCCATCCTATACTACCATGCTCAAGTATTCTAAGCTTAAGTAAATAACCCCCCACCCACCCCAAAAAAGTTGATGCTGATTTAAATAAACTATGCTAAACGACACTATGTCATACTTTGCTGTATATATATTTAATTTAGATAATGGAGCTTCATACATGCCGTGTTATGCCAGACTACACTATCACCGTACTGATTTTTAATCCTGTCCTCCGGTCAGTGCAACCCGGTGATGATTGACGCCAAAGACGTGTCGGCGGCCCACCGCGCCCGCTACTTCTGGGGCAACCTGCCCGGCATGAACAGGTTGGTGGGAGAATGGGGAGGGCAGAGCGGGCTCTGGACCACCACTGACGAGACGACCACCACCCAGGGGCCTCAGTCACGGAACACAGCAGTGCCCTGTGGTGGTGGTGTAGTCTTGTTCGGTGTCCATTAACAGACCTGCTTCAGGCGGTCAGATCATAGTTTGATCCGGGGCTGGGGGGCTTCACTGAACATTTTTCCAGGCTCCCGTTTTGCAGTTAGGTTAGTTGTAGATTGAAATTAGTCTCAAATTCCAAGAGTTTTTAGAACGGGTCCCAAAGGCGTTTTTTCTTTGTTTTTGGTTGTTTATTTCTTAATGGTTATTCACTCTCTTAACCCATTGTTGTATCCTCGTTCTCTCCTGGTTCTCTCTCTGGTTCTCTCTCTGGTTCTCAATGTCGTTCTCTCTTTGGTTCTCTCTCCTGGCTCTCTCTCTGGTTCTTTCTCTGGTTTTCTCTCTGGTTCGCTCTCTGGTTCACTCTGGTTCTCTCTCTGGTTGTCTCTCTGGTTCACTCTGGTTGTCTCTCTGGTTCTTTCTCTGATTCTCTCTCTGGTTCTCTCTCTGGATCTCTCTCTCTGGTTCTCTCTCTCTGGTTCTCTCAATGGTTCACTCTCTGGTTGTCTCTCTGCTTCTCTCTCTGGTTCTCTCCCTGATTCTCTCTCTGGTTCTCTCTCTGGATCTCTCTCTGGTTCTTTCTCTCTGGTTCGCTCTCTGGTTCTCTCTCTGGTTTTCTCTCTGGTTCTCTCTCTGGTTCTCTCTCTGGTTTCTCTCTCTGGTTCTCTCTCTGGTTCTCTCTCTGGTTCTCTCTCTCTGGTTGTCTCGCTGGTTCTCTCTCTGGTTGTCTCCCTGATTCTCTCTCCGGTTCTCTCTCTCTGGTTCTCTCTCTGGTTCTTTCTCTGGTTCTTTCTCTCTGGTTCGCTCTCTGATTCTCTCTCTCTCTGGTTCTCTCTCTGGTTCTCTCTCTCTGGTTCTCTCTCTGATTCTCTCTCTCTCTGGTTCTCTCTCTCTGGTTCTCTCTCTCTGGTTCTCTCTCTGGTTCTCCACCTGCCCAGGCCTCTGTCAGCCATGTGCAATGACAAGCTGGAGCTGCAGGACTGCTTGGAACATGGTCGGACAGCCAAGGTACGCACAGAACCCCCACTGTGGCCTTCTCACCACTTCACACCCATAGACACAGAGACCGTGCACCCAAAAAACGTATGGCTAAGTTACTGACAATCACCATGGAGGAATTTCTTATTCAGTATTTTTTTTTGTCCAAACATAATCTGCTCATTTGAATGGTCACTACATCTGTCAGTCACAGTAGGACATTATTAAACATTTAAATCTAGAAACCCTGCGAAGGATGGTTCCAGAGATGTTTAGGAGTGCAATGGTCTCTGAATGGTCTCATATTATAATGGCACAAACATAGGTTTTATAAGATGACGTGATTGGAAAATTAGTCTCATCTCATCTATGATCTATGATCTATGATGAAATTAGGCTAGACATGACCACATTTCCCAACCCTTTCCACAAAGAACGCAATACCATCCTAAACAAGTATTCAGCTAATCAGTACATACTAACTTCAACGTCAATGCCCTGCTATCTTGGTCTTCGGTAGTTTGGCAAAGTGAGGACCATCACTACCAGGTCCAACTCCATCAAGCAGGGCAAGGACCAGCACTTCCCCGTGTACATGAACGAGAAGGAGGACATCCTATGGTGCACGGAGATGGAAAGG
The DNA here is from genome assembly GCA_900291075.1 of Melanogrammus aeglefinus. Taxonomy (NCBI): domain Eukaryota; kingdom Metazoa; phylum Chordata; class Actinopteri; order Gadiformes; family Gadidae; genus Melanogrammus; species Melanogrammus aeglefinus. The sequence goes on along the minus strand of OLKM01000938.1, from coordinate 7,189 downwards.
TGAGGCTGCTTCACATCCAACTCACTGGGAACCCTTTACCATAAGGCTACATTACTGAACCCTTGATAAGCATTGGTGAATGCAGTGAGAAGCATTCACAGTTTGCAGTTAATTAACAGATAATTAATAGTGTGTTTCTCATTTACTCATGGTGTTCATGTTTATTAATGATGTTCACCAAATTTATGATTAGTTAGTTATTATTTCTTACATTTCCAATAAGCAATATGAGTACATACAACTGAAATGATACATACAATTATGTTTGTCACTTAAAGGGCCATATATTTGCGAAAAAAAACTCTTGAAATTGAAATGTGACAAGAAAAGACAAAGTATATAATCCTTCCCAGACCTTCTAGTCTCCAGCGTAGACTAGAGGGACCAAACATAAAAATAAAAATCAATAAAAATTCATTGCCCTAACTTTCTGCTATCTCTCCACCACCACCATCCAATTCACCCCCAGGATCTTCGGTTTCCCAGTGCACTACACCGACGTGTCCAACATGAGTCGCCTGGCCAGGCAGAGGCTTCTGGGTAGGTCGTGGAGCGTGCCCGTGATTCGCCACCTCTTCGCCCCGCTCAAAGATTACTTTGCCTGCGTCTGAGAGAACGCGTTCTCAGGAGTTCCATATCTGCTCTGAACCGGCTAGGACACACAACTCAACTGTATTTTACGTCTAGAAACATGAGCCTTGGTATTTACGTCGGAATATACACTCGTATCGCTCAGTCACAGCGAAGCGCCGGTGTAGAAAACGAAATGTTTTACACGCGTTTTTTATTTTGGTTTTGTTGCGTTTTATTGGAAAAAATAAGTAATTGTTATTCTTATTTAATTTTTCAGTGTCCTTTTACCTTTTTTCTAGCAGTGTTATCCGGTATTTGTTTTGTTTTTGTTTTTGGTTGAAATTTGATTTATTTGTGCAAGCTATACTTACAAGACTATGCTTTATTCTCGAGACACTCTGCGAATCAATCCAAGAGCTATCTAGGGGATTTATTTTTACGTAAAGAGAGAGACTCTTCGTAAGATGGAAGACTGACGACCAGGACGTCTTCTAGCCTGGGTACGGACTCTACCCCCCCAGGAACGTAGCCTAGCTGCCCTGGATGCCGGCCACCACATGGGGGAGAGGTGGTGGGGAAGGGTCCCAGGGGTCCTCCTGGGTGTCTCGTGAGAATGTGGAAAAACACCAGTTGACAATATACCTCTTTGTTTTTACGGTTTATATACACACACAACACACAGACGAAGGTAATTTAAGGTACTACTGTAAAAATGGTAACCGATACCATGGTGCTTCAAACTAATGACAAGACATCATGGCTCATGTGGCAGTACGGTTCAAAGCGACAAACACACAGAACAATAACTTTGATGACTTTATTAATGTACTGTTAGCATACTGTTAGCAGCAAACAGGCTAACTCCTCAGCGCTAACAGCTCCTCGGTGCTCTATGGTGACCTCTCACCGGTGCTCAAACCATTCAAGCTCTGCTGACCCCTGACCCTTGCAGGCCCTACTGCCTGTGTCTCTTGTCTGCACAAAACAGGAAGTGAAGCTACACTGCCACATGGGAAATGATGTTTTACTACTGTCAAAATAACCTTAAGAGCAACGTCTGCGGTGAACTACTTTTTTTCTAGTCTCATCCTGGCATTATTACTGTACAACTGTGGGTTGGAGGGGAGAGGGGAGGCCAGGGTCAACCAGACCCCCCTCTTCTTCGTCCACCTTCCTCTTCAAACTGAAAAAAAAATAGTCAGGTGCATATCCTCAATTTTATGGTGCCGCTTTGCAGTTCTTCTACCTTTTTTATAGCGATTTTGTGCTGTTTTACCAACATTATAAGGCACTTTTATATGTATACTTTTTTTCTCCGATATTTTACACACACACACACACACACAAACTATTGGTTGTTGTGAATTGTTTTTTGGTAGAATGTGAACTGATATATCCTCATGTAACGCTTTTATTCTTTTGTATATGGTAGGGCTGTGCCAATACAAGTGAACGAATGGACATATGTGAAACCCATGTATTTGACTAAATATACAGTAGATACAGATTCAAAATGGTTAACATTTTCCCCTTTACCAAGACATCCCTAGTCGGCCATATTGTATTCTGTTCTGTACCAGTGACATACTATGTTTCTTCTTCAGATTTGAAGAACGTCTTTATTTCTATCATGATTGTTGAATTTACAGACAGAGTATGTATTTTGTATGATATTAGTCCCTTATGAAAGACACACACACTTCTGCCCTGCTATACTGATTACGGTCCCAAACATTAGTATGCACACAACCTACTGATTTGGATTACCGTTTTGAAGTCTAAATTCTCTTGATTGTACCCCCAAAGCTAAATATGGAGGATTTAGGAGGGAAGTTTGTCAGAACTTTAAACTGACACAGTAGTTGACAAATGTCAAGAAATCAAAGAACAGACGTAGTCATGGAAATAACTCATCGGTTATTGCTTGTTATGTCATATTTAAAAAAAAATCGAAATCTAATTTTTATAAAATGTAGTTTCATAATGTAATTAAGTTCTTAAGTGACCTTATTACCATTCTTTTACCCCATACACACATTATGAAGCCTTGTGCGCTGTGTTATTTTAAATCGATGTTTCTCCCCCGACCTATATAACTCGGATCCATCAAGTTTGTACAGATTGTACATAGATTTCCTGTTGCTGTTTGAATTTTTTGTTATTACATATGAGATGTACAAATAAATTGTCTTCTAATATATATTATCAAATTACACAAAATCCTAGATTTAAATTTAAAATCAATGACAAATTTGATTCAAAACATGCTTTGAGCACTAGATATTAGAGAGACTCCAAGTCTACAGGTTAGTTCCATTGAGTGTGTGCCCGTGTGTAAGTGTGTGTGTGTGTGTGTGTGTGTGTGTGTGTGTGTGTGTGTGTGTGTGTGTGTGTGTGTGTGTGTGTGTGTGTGTGTGTGTGTGTGTGTGTGTGTGTGTGTGTGTGTGTGTGTGTGTGTGTGTGTGTGTGCGTGTGCGTGTGCGTGTGGATGCGTGTGTTGAGAGAATCCAGACAAATAAAAAATCTGTTGATCCTATTTTGACTTAAGTACAGCTTTATGGCCAACGATTAACTTCACTGCACAGCCCTACACGGTTTATTTTCTTCATATGGAAAACAAACAAACACCAAACGATTATAGGGACTGTATGTGCTTTCTTATGGTGCTAAACATTTTTATCTACTCAAGAAAAAGGTATATTTGAACGGTTAGATGAATAAACTTGTCATGACATTGACAGTTTTAAGTTCCTTGTAGTAATGGAAAAAAGCCCTGTATCTCCCCCCCCCAACATATAAATATATATCTATATATTAACAAAGACATTTTAACTTTGTACTTGAAAAAAAACAACAATGAGTGACAACGGAAAGGTTTGCGATACTGTTTTAGATTAGGGATTGCTGTAGTTGGTGCGTATCTGTGGGAACATCATGTACTGGGTAACAGACAAAAAAAATCCATAATAACTTACTGTAACATAATGTATTCTTAAAACGCATCGCTTTTAAACTTACATTCCATGCCGTAATATCTTCCATTACTGTTTTTTTATATATTTATAATTGATTCTTATTAACAACTATTTTTTTCAGTTGTTGTCATGTTTCCTAATCAACCACATTACTTTACACTGTTGAAGGCAGATTCATTCAATATTCAGTGATAGGCCGACTGTTGACACCTGCTCCGACTTATGTTCTGTGTCATGTTTTTGTTTATTTCATTTTTTGCTTGTTTTATTTTAATCTGGGCCGATTTATGCTTTCCTCAAGACCAGTTGGTACAGCAGATGTAGCAGTCTCTCTCCCACCTCTACCCCATACCTGTATTGTGTCCAGAGAGAACGTAGACGCTCCTTAATGTACTTGTGCTGGAAAACACTTGAATAAATGTATTGGTTTCTTTTTTTGGTGCAACAATGGGGACTTTTTCTGTTTATTTTTTTTCGTTATTCCATTGGATTAGTTGTCATTCAATCACGGCCAAGATGGTTGGTGAACGTTGGTGCCCTGTGTTGTTTTAAATGTAGGTCTACATTTTATTTGTTGTTTAGGGTTAATCATATGCAAACAGGCCTATGAAAAGGCTCATGCACATGGGAAAGGCCTATTAAATTGATGTGGCTCGACAGAAGAACAATTTCCAATTTTTTAAAAGTAAACCTCAAACGATTTTACAGGCATTCTAATTTATTCTCAACTGTTAATATTAAACATTAAACACATAACTTCAGTGGTATAATGGTATCGATATAGCATAATCATTCCAATAAAGGCATCAGTTGATATTTCCAATCGATTGCATGGATTATAAACACACAAATGCTCTGTAGAGCAGTACCAACCTGAGACCTATGGAGAGTTTAAGATGAGAGGACTAGGGCCTACTTGTTACGGTTAGGGTGAGGCTGTCTTCACAAAGCCAAGTGTGCTGCCTCTCCTGGTCAAACAATGGGTGTTGTCCTCAACCTCTTTCATCATAGAGATCACAGAGTCACTCTCCAAATCTCTCCACATCCCATAACGAAGCTACTTAAAGTGAACATCAAATGGATAATACGTTCGAGTCTAAAGTTATTAGTCCATAAATTCTACCTCGAATGATATGTATGTCGCAATAAACCACAATCTCTTTATTGTGATTGGTGTGGCTGGGGTCGAACGTTGCTTAAACCCCATAAAAGATGAATTAATTATTTATTTCAAAAGGTAATTCCTACTTTTCAGACTAAATCAATGTCAGAAGTACATTGTTGCTTGTAACAATTATTATCATGTAGGCCACACCTGCCGCTTGTTTTTCCTCGCATAGTTCACGCCCACTTCGTTTAAGAGCGGTTACCGCCTCCTCCGTGGGGACACGCGTTAAGCCATCGCTGATTGGCTCCTCCTGCAACCAAGCCTACGGTCCGGGCCGTTGATTGGAGCGCGCGGCCGTCGCGCAGCTTGGATGCTGCGATCGGCCGGTCCCAGGAAGGCATCTGCTTGAGCCTTCAGTGTTGCCAGATTTGGCCAGATTTCCCGCCCCATCTGGCAACCCTGCCTTCAGCTTGCTGCAGATAGGTCTTCCCCAATTTGGCAACACTGTGTGCCGTTATCTCCTCGGTGGCGCTATCTCCGGATTCTGTTGCATACTGTGCCTGTCAAAAACTATATCGATATAAAAGACGACCGCAGCTGTAGGCCCACAGAGGAGGTATGTGCTCAACGATATTATTTACTTGTTTTTGACTTTGTACACGAGACGTGTGAGTATATTTTATCCCAATACTTTGTTCCCCTTGCTCCATGTTTGGGTGGCTGCTATCTCCTTGAGGGAATGCCGTCTCCCGGCCAGTCCATCAAGGCTGGATCGATCAGGGTGGTGTAAGATAGACCTTACTTTAGAAGACGGGAATGCTAGGTAATTGTAAAATATGCGCAAGATATGTCCTTCTTTCGCATTTCGACGGCAGCATTATGTTTATTGAGGGTGGAGGAGAGTTGAGCCGCTTCTAGGTCCCTGATGGGTGGACACGCCGGCTTCTTTGTGTCAAACGTGCACAAGCAGAACTCACTCTTTAATCTATTTATTTTTTGCATTGGGTTACTTTTTAACATAATGTAGGCCTGCACACACTCCTGTGGGGGATTATTATTATTATAATAAAGCGTGTTTTGCTCCGCAGGAGCCTTAACCATGGGCAACAGAGAAATATATCCAGGACAACCACACACAATTGTGCTTTAAACGGATGCACTAGGGTCTAAATAGTTGTTTTTTTATGCTCGGACAATGTAGTGTATAATAGGGAAAATAAAACCCATATTTTTATTTAACATCAAACTTCACGAGTTGACCCTGTATGGTAATATCTCTAGAATAATAACTAGATGTGTGTATTTAAATGGCCTTTTTCAAAATGGTTAGCATTTTCCATTTCTAAAATGTGTAATTGAATCTTTCTAAGTGATGATGCATGCATTTCTTCAATATTGATATGATCATCTTCCATATCGTCCATCTCATGCGGTAAAGTCGCCGCACCCTCACACGTACGCGTCACACGCACTTCGTCTACGCGCACGCAAGGACGCACATTCACACACTTGCAGAAGCACACATGACATGGCATCATAAATAAAGGAGTAGATCATGTCCACTACTCAGACATACTCTGTCTGCGATGTGCATTGCCAGTCATTGCACGTTAAACTCTTGTATTAAATTGGGGAACTTAACATATTTTTGCCGTTAATATAAATCATATTTTAGAAATAAGATCAACACAATTAGTGTGACTTAAATATAAAAATTAAAAAAGACAGACGGACAGGTGAACGGGCAAACAGACAGACAGACAGACAAACAGACAGACAGACAGAAGGGTGAAAAGTCACGGATGGTCAGAGCTGTCCGTGAATGACAAACAGTGCACAGCACACACAGCATGCTGACAGCGGAGAACAGCCTCACAACCAGTCAGCCACACAACCAGCCAGCCTCTGAACCAGTCAGCCACACAACCAGCCCCTCAGCCTCAGCCTGCCCACTATGAGGTTCAGGACCACAGAGTTTGGTTTAGCGTTGTGGTGTTAGTTCTAAACAGAACTGGATTGTCTTTGGCGTGATTCAGGGACAGACAGGTTGGCTTCCTCACGTTTTCCCAGAGAGCATTTCGGGGCATTTGGCGTTAATAGCGCTAACAAAGTACCATCAGACCAGGGTTTTTTTTATTCAGTATATCCACTCAGAAAATCTTGAGTAAGACAGGGAGCTCAGAGAGAAGAGAGAGGGTCACAACAGAGCGTGTTGGTTGAACCTCCAGGCTTTGACCATTAGCAGGTCCTACTGTTTAGGGAGTCTTCCCCTTTCACTGTTTCTTGAGGTGCTTCCATGGGCTATGGGGCCTTGGACAGAGAGAGGGGAGCCACATGTAGGACAGGATGTGGGGCTCACAATCCAACCGGGGTCGCTTCAGGTCAGTCCAAGGCCACCAAACTGTTTCGAAGACTTATCTCCGTTCTCTCTACTGCCTTCTCTTCCCCCCCCTAATACTTCCCTACTTCCCTCCTCCCATTTCCACCTCCTTCTCCTCCCCCCTCCTTTCCTCCCCCCCTCTTCGTCTCCCTC